>CABEEJ010003818.1:26197-75181 GCA_901482245.1 Timema douglasi
GACCTTACAACTTCAAGTGAGCTGCATTTCGCCTCTAGTGGGCTTCATAGCTGCTCAAGGCATCATTTCTCATGGACCAGTTCACGCGTGATCGTCTGAAAGAGGCCTCGACCTTACAACTTCAAGTGAGAACTTTAGTTTTTACCACTCGTCTTATTACTCGTCCATGCTATTCACATTTTATTACTCTATTAGGTTAGGGATGAGGAAACTAGAATTGAGTGGAAATATATCCGAATTTGAGTAAAGGGAGAATGGGAAACCACTTATTAAAATTACAACATCATAAACTTATAAATGTTGATTGTAATGTACAACGTAAAAGAATGATTTTAAAAGTTTACAAACCAGTTTATTAATATTTAAACAATTCAAATGGAAGTACATAGAACTATAGATAGAAATTATTCAAACCATCCATTGTTTAAACATGAGAATATAAACGGTTACTATAATATAAATAGCTCGACAAAGGAGCGTCATGTGTGGCGGACCTAGGTACACCCTATAACCAACGCATATAGGACATAGATGTAACTTAAAAAGCTTGTAACGCGTTAAAGCAGGACAATTACTACGTCATCAAATAGGCTGAAACGCAACAACTCTAAGTTAATATAAATAAATGTCGGTAATAAAATCTAATAACAAAATTATCATTGATAGTTATACTCCAGTCAGCTGACTGTAAGGCTTCCAACTACAACACATCATTTCAAATATAAAGAACTAAACCACATAAATTTATTCTCGATTTAAGGAGATACAGGGGCCTTAACTAACATGCGCTAGCTAGCTTGAGTTAACTTGAGTAAGCATTACAAATTTATAAGCTCCTAGAAAATAAACTATTATTTGACAACTAGTAAACGGCGAAATCCCAGGAATCTAGACGCTACAGATACTATGGCCGGCCAATTACTAATTAGTATACTGCCTGAGCAAACAATAGTATATTTATTCTGTTACACTGAAAAGAGAACAATAGTACTAGACAAAATAGTGATCATGTTCTACTAGCGCTGAAGGCGCCACTAAGGGGCCATACACAACAGAAGAAAACCCACGGGCCACTATTATGGACCAGTAGCACTTCCACAGGCTGCTCACCGCATACCAGTACATAGACACATCAGAGTCAAGTGGCAGTTACAGACCCAATTAGGTCGTGGAACAAAGCAATAGATAACCTGAGATCCTCCATTATTTTATTCTATTCTTTAAACTAGCCGCGATGTGGTCATATAGTCTACGGAGCCTAATCTTGACCCTAATATTTGCGACTAAGCCTAATAGACATAGAAAGATAGTGCATAAAGCTATAAACTATGCCTTATGGGCATAGAGAAATTAAGTCAGTAGTACTGACATATAAGCACTAAGTCATATGAACATAGAACAAAAGAGCTCAAGGTTCAACAAAATAAACTATGCCTTAAGGGCATAGGGAAACAAGTCAGTAGTACTGACATATAAGCACTAAGTCATATGAACATAGAACAAAAGAGCTCAAGGTTCAACAAAATAAACTATGCCTTAAGGGCATAGGGAAACAAGTCAGTTGTACTGACATACAAAAAATTCGTCATATAGACATAGAATAATAGAGCTCAACGCTCAATAAAGATAGCAACATCTCTCAATACTTATAGTATCCGCCGTAGCCTGCTCAGCGGTGAGGAGGTGACACAGACGCCTCAACCATTGCGGTCTTCAGTACGTTGTCTTAGCAGATGCTCGTGAATATCTTCCAGCAGTTCCTCCGACGAGTGGTTGCAATAGAATAGATATACGTGATCCGAGGACAGGCCTTTATATACCAGTGGGACTAATACCATTTGGCAAGGTTATCTCCAAGTAAGAAGAGGGGTGTTAATCTTCTAATATCACGCCCCCCGAACACTAGCACTCGTTGATGGCTGTTGGAAACACTCCTAATGACGCTTCTCTCATTTACTCGTCGTCTTGCCCAGGTGTAAGATGTTTGCGTTTAGGTATTCGAAACCGAGTTTCCTCGTTCGCTGGGGCGTCTCCCGCTTGTGATGTTGAAGTGATTCTATATCTGTCACACATAATTAGAACTTATTAGATCTGGTAGTAATAGTTTTAAACCTATTATAAAGTTTTATTGAGTGTAAGTTTTAGAATGTATTTAACACGTTACAAAAGCACCCTCAGTAAATCCAGCCGGGATTCGAGCCCAAGCCTTCCTGTCACTAGGAAACTGCACCAAGAGAGCTTGACGTTTATTATGTGTGCTTAACGATAAGGGTAACAAATATGTTATCCTAGAGATAATTTTCATGGTCAGTTTTCATATTGTATATTCATTTGTCACAGTTTTTTTTAGCATCGTCTTACTACCTGTTCAGGCCATACGCATATGTACTAATTATTCTATGAGCTAGATACCAGTTGGTTGAATTTATATGAAGTGTAGCCGCAGTTGTATAAAGGTAGAGGTAAATATTATTTTGGAAACACTACCTTCAGTACAACCAACAGGGATTCGAACCCTGATATCACTGTCATTGGCAGTATAGGAGTCTAGCACGAGAGTGACGTTTTAGAGCTTAGACCATTTGTTACTAAGCAGGTGATCTTTATGCTAATATCTTAAAAAAATAGTGAAAAAACACGTCAAGTGTCCCCAGATAGCATTTAAATACGTGCCTCCCAAACTGTTTGTTTAGTAGCTGTTAAAATACAAACACAGATTGTAGCTGACCTGTAGGGTATGTGGGGCTAACTGTGCTATCTTTGTCTGAACGATTTATTTAGCAATCTTTCCTCACCCCACTTTCTGACCAGCGCCTTCTGCCTCACTAGGCTCACAGGAAATAATGACGATTTCTTCTAAAGTTACGTAAAGTACCTAGTGTGTTAAAGAGACTGAAGTCCATATTTCTAAACGTGTTGCCGTTTTTGGGTGGACGCGTGCTACCCACCCCTTTCTCCATTGCATATAAATAATAGGCCGAGGTAGTAACAAGAGAGTTATATGTTATTTAACAAAAAATAACACAGTACATCTCAATGAGTGAGTGACTCATTCACGCGTTAGGCGCTGAACAAGAAAGTAATCCAAAACCCAAGCAAGGAGTACAGTACAGCTCAAAGGCCGAACGAAGCGTAGGGAACCACCAACGCTAGAGGGGCAAATAAACAACATTTTAAATAAGTGGCACGCTTCTCCAAACGCTCAAGATGGCTTCT
Organism: Timema douglasi; assembly: GCA_901482245.1. Lineage (NCBI taxonomy): Eukaryota > Metazoa > Arthropoda > Insecta > Phasmatodea > Timematidae > Timema > Timema douglasi. The sequence continues at coordinate 29,414 of CABEEJ010003818.1, forward strand.
CATAATATGTAATGATTTTACAACAACAATTGACCTTCATAATAATATTAATTTGACCTATCGTAAATAGAAATCGAGAACATCTAGCTCAAATGGCATATTGGAAAAGAGTAAATGGATCCAAAGTTGCCGATACTGACAAACCTTATTTGCCCAACAATTTGATAGGAGGATCTCTAAACATGCATATTTTAAAATTAAGACCCACAAATTTATGCCTACGTAAGAATGGCGCTTGCCGACTCGTGGCCCCACCTTTTAGTAACATTTAATACTAGGCGTCCAACAATAACAAGCTATCTCAACTTTAAATAACAAAGCTCAAAAGGAGCGTAAAAAGAATCCTATGAATTTCATAGCTGCCCCCAAGATGGCGGTGAACAGATTTCAAATCATATCCGTGAGGTGGATTTAGTAAATTTAAGTTTATGACCACAATCTCACAATGTCTTCCACTAAATATCACGCGACAAGCAAAGTTTTTTGGGCTGGTCACCCATCATGTATGATGCCTCAAGGGCAAAGGTTAATATTTGGCCGCCATGAAGTGACAATAACAATATACATATAAAAATATATAAGTCCAGAACGATAATTTTGAAAGATAAAGATTTAGTGCCAAAAGGAGTTTAGAATAATTTAACAAACCTATCCAATAATCAGGCTTCTCACCTTGAAGTCAAAGCGTATTGTGTGTGTCCATACCAGCAACTCCAACCATTATATATTCTATAGAAGTGCCATGTGCTCTCGAGCCGCGGGAACAAAGGGAGAGGGAAAGGTGTAACGGGTATAAAGGTTATAGAACATGCTCGACTGATACACACGCCTTCAAACTTGCGCTCAACCATAGTTCACAAAATTTCCGAACACGCTCGGGTGGCGCGCATCAATTTCGTGCACACTGCAGTTCATTTGTCTTGGGCGTGGAACAACTGACAAGGCTGGAAGTGAACCTCTGTCTTCGAGGCTGTATAATTCTGATAGTGCTGTGGTGTGTATTACGAGTCGGGATCGTGCCGGGACAGGTCAACAGGCGCCAGGTCGGAGAGTTAAACAACCTCTTCGTATTCATGTTGTAACAATGTTACACGCGTAACGTAGGTCTTATCCCTGGAAAGATTGACTCATAAGTGACGGAATCTCAGCCAGTGAAGAAGTATTTAAGTGTTTTAGGAGGAGAAGGTATTTTTGTAGTGGGACATTTTATTACATTTAATCATTTGGAACTCAATTTATAATGCGCACGATTCCCCTTAATGATACAATAATTATTTTTATAGTATTACTGAGGGCCAGTTTTATAGTCAGATTGAGTACGCCTAAGTTCTGGCGCTATACATTGAAATCTTCTTCAACAAACCCCCCTGAATAGAAGATTCTTCTTTATATCGGGCATTTTAAATCTCCCCACGATAATAATGACTCCTACAGAGGGACGGGTTTACTACCTTGCCGCATGTAGGTCCACGACGAAATGCCGCCCCCTCCCACCCTTCTTATACCTTCCACCTTTTCTAAAGGATGGCGATACACTTCTATGTATCCTTTTAAGTTTTTTTTTATTATAGTTTTGTTTTTAATTTGAATTAATAAATTATTAATTTATATAACCAATAAATATGCACAATAATGTATCCTACCATTCCAACAATTTAAATTTTAATCTACAAAAAATGAGCGTAAGAAATCACAAGTTAACAGGTAGGGGCTAAAGAATTTAGTAAAAAAATAACTACGAAATTAAAAAATTTTTAAATGTTGAATAAATTATGCATAACAAAATTTATGCTATTAAACAATATACATACATTAAGCTATAACAATGTGTACTCATTTAAATAACTTCTTATAAAAATACTAAAATTTACAAAGGTTAACATTTGTGAATTAAACTCACTTTGTGCCGAGCTAACCTCAGTTAGCTCACACAAGGGTCTTGTTATGTAACCTTTTTCTGGCGCATATACTTCTAATCACTTTCTTTGATCCTTAATGAGCCTCCTATAATTGTTCGTGCGCGCGAATCCCCCCTTCCTCGGGAGAGGGGTAATTCCTGACGTTCATATGTCTTATTTCCCCCTCCACTCTCTTCGATCGCTGGTCATGCGCTCTGCTCGAAGCGAGTCCGGTGCTGTTTTTCACCTCTCCTCTCTCCTTGCAGTTAGTTTTCCTATGTTTACTTGCATCCCACCCCAATTTTCCTGTGGTTAGGGTGCAAAAGCTAGCAGAGTGGCGCAGCTTTAGCACCCTAACCACAGGAAAATTGCTAACAAGTTAAATTATTCGTATAGACTGGTGGTAACATTCTGGCCAGCTCTGAGTAGATAGTAAACTGGTGTCTGGCTACCCTCACCCAGTCTATGAGAGCATACAAATATAAGGTTACCTATAGGCTTGGCACACAGTGTATGATTAAAAATTCTAGCACTACAAGCTCAAATGGAGCAACAATCGCCTCAATGCTTCACAACAGTACGCATAACAAATAACCTAAAGTACTTCCCCCGGGATTCGAGCCCGTTACACATCCACTACCAGTACTCATGACCTAGACAACTCGCATCACTATACTATGTCACACGCGCTAAAGGCAGTGGGTCCTTGCGCGCTTGAATCCTGTACACCTCGACCAACCGTATGCTGATGGGTCTGTCAGCAGCGTGAACTTCCTAGCGAACGTACCCACCACGAGCCAGCTGCTAACAATCGGGAGAGTACCAGCATCGCAGCCCCGTTGAACCAATACGCTTCCAGCGTGCGAGCGCCAGCAAGGCACATGCCAATGATGAAGTAGGTCCGTACCAGCGGGCGAATACCAGTACCGTACCCGCTGGAGATTAGCAGCCTAGTACCAGCACGCCCCCAGCAAGCCAACACCAGCAAGGCACCAATGATGAAGTAGCTCCGTACCAGCGGGCGAATACCAGTACCGTACCCGCTGGAGATTAGCAGCCTAGTACCAGCACGCCTCCAGCAAGCTAGCGCCATCAAGGCACCAATGATGAAGTAGTTCCGTACCAGTGGGAGAATACCAGTAACGTACCAGCCGTAGATAGTAGTTGACAATTTATCAAGGCAAGGTGTGGTGAGGGTTAACTGTGATGGTCCCAAAGCAGTCATCCCAGCGATGCCATGGCGACTATACAGGGCAGCGACAACCCGTTGTATATCAGGAGAACACTGCCAACATTTAAAGAGCGCAGAATACCAGGTCTAACACGAGGCGTCTTTCCCCAGTGTTAATAGTACAACCCTAAAGCTAGCACTCGCTTAGGATAGTCGCTGAGCACTCCCTGACGGAAAACTAACTGCAAGGAGAGAGGAGAGGTGAAAAACAGCGCCGGACTCGCTTCGAGCAGAGCGCATGACCAGCGATCGAAGAGAGTGGAGGGGGAAAGAAGACATATGAACGTCAGGAATTACCCCTCTCCCGAGGAAGGGGGGATTCGCACGCTTGAACAATTATAGGAGGCTCATTAAGGATCAAAGAAAGTGATTAGAAGTATATGCGCCAGAAAAAGGTTACATAACAAGACCCTTGTGTGAGCTAACTGAGGTTAGCTCGGCACAACTTCATCACTTTTCAGTTCGCTGTCACTTTCTATTTTGGAAAGGCATTCCTTCTTACCTTTCATTGGGCAAGGGCATTGATAATGTAGTTGAAATTCATAACTTTCAGCATCTTTCCCTCAATGTTCGTTAGTGCTATGCCCTATAACCTGTCCTCACCCATTGTTTATATGCCTTGTAATATATTTTTCTTTATCAGGATACTTGTGCTTTCAAGCACTGAAGTCTACGCACAAGTTTTGTTCAATACCGTGAACACCATAATCTCGTAATTCACCATTAATTTCCCGCCACAGGCCTGGGTCCCCCCTTACTTGGTGAGAAAATACGTCCCTTGTGATTGACCATTGCATTTTATGGTCTTCCTTTTATTGCAATCGTACATTTTACGCTATCAATGGAATATATAGCTAAAGGTATTTTATTGTCAACGTTACCTAAATTAACACCAGTTGATGTTGAAGATATCTGTTCCGGAAGCATTTCTTATATAAATGAAAGAACAAGAAATTCGTTCCTACCAGATGAAGGCAAAGGATGATGCACAGTAGTATTGTTGTGGGGGGACAATCCGATGTGGCAAATGAAATATTAAAATATGAAATACAATTAATACATTTGAAAAAAAAAAGTCATTATACCCATCCTCCCCCAGAATAGTGCCGCTCTAGGCCAAAGCCTAGTCGGCCTAGTAGAAAATTCGGCCCTGTTCTTACGGTGAAACAATTTCCCAATAACAGACTCTCTCACAAATGGAAACGGTTGCTGATAGATACGCTTAGTTATGCGTACAAATATCTAATCATGCAAAATATGAAAACATCAGTCCGTATTCAGTATTTTACTTTGGGAATGTTTGGAATATAATGGTCTCAAGTGAAGTGTGAGTAGTTCTGCCTTCCACATTTAGGGAAAGTGTATGTTTCTAAAATAGCCTAAGTAGTAAACAACGTTACCTCAATGTCATACCTGTCGCTCCTTCCGATACATCAGGGCTGGTAGGTTGCAGCAGATTAGTCTGTGTTTGCGCGTATGTTCACTGTACAGTAGAGAAGGTCTATTGTTTTAATATATTTTATTTATGTTTCTCATTGGGGGGGAGGGGCAGCTTAATGGAAGCCCACTTCCCCAAACTTTAATAAATTGATATTCTTAAGGTTTCGAAAAATTGTTCTGGATTGTTCTACAAAATGTTTAGTTTGTTACGCATTTGTTACCCCATAAATGTGAAGTGAACTTATGACACTCTGTTTACTCTTGAAGGGCCAACTTCATTGTAGCCCCTCAAATTTAAAAAGCTATGTATTTAAGATTGTAATAATTAGTTCTTTGTTTGTTCCGGTTTGTTCTGCAAATGTTACTTTTGTTCTTTATATGTTCTTGTACAAGAACAAAATATAATTCATGACTCTTAAAGATGAATGATGATTTTGTGCTTTACTCTGATCAAATACATATATCGCGTAAGTATCAAGCATGGTTCTGATCAATGAGTGGTAATCAAGTAAAAATATCTGCCAATAGATCATGAAAAAACAACCACCGTTTACCTTGTAGGGTAGTAAGCATGCCTCACCCAATTTTGTCTTCACCAAACTCCACAAAACTTTACAAGATATCAATAAACTTCACCAAACTTAATAAGATTTCGCAAAAACAGAATAAATATTTAGAATGCAAGGGTGAATGATGACAACTGACGCGTATTGTCAAACACCCTTTTCTAGGGAAGGGGGACAGGATGGTGCTATAGAGAGGCCAGTCTCAACTCAATTCAGTGACCTCTCTCCAGGGGGTCACCTACAACCCTCTCTTCCAAGAATGTCATAAGACAAACTATGTGTATGTGTGTGCGTGTGTGGGAAGGTGGGACCTTCTCTCCATGGGGAAATGTCAGCCTTCACCTTGGTGGAAAAACAACTCTTTCCTTGAACCACCCCAAGCATCGGTGCGCGCAGTAATGGGCAAGGAGGGGCTTTCCCACCCATGGAATTATTATTTCTTTGACAAGAAAAAAATATGTTCTTCCTTTAAAGAAAAATCCTACCAAAGATCTAGTCTGTCAACTCGATACTTCTGTTAAAACTACTGTGGAAGTAAACCATCGAAACTTTTTTCTGTTTTATCTACAAAAATATTTTGTGATACTAATGATTTATCTCTGCGAGGCAAGGAAAGTAATAAGGGAACTGTGCAAGAGCTGTATACTTTTCGGTTAGAGTCTGGTGACATTGTATTAAAATCTGACGTGGAAACTGCTGCAGATAATGCATGCTCTTTACTCCTCCCATCGGATACAAAACGAGCTCATCAATATATTTGAAGAAGAACTTAGAAAATTTATTGTTTTTGCCGTGAATAATTCCATTGGTTTTCTATTTTGGCTGATGAAACGTCCGACATTTCATGAAAAGAACAAATGTCAATCGGTGTGCAGTTTATATAAATTGCTAGTAAATGTGTTATACTAGAAGAATTTCTTGGTTTACCTAGTTAGAAGATATGTCTGCTTCCCTATTTCTGATTACATTATGAATAAGTGTAAATATTTTGTCTTGGTCTTAAAAAAATATTAGGACAAGGTTATGAAGGATGCTCCACTAAGGCAGGAAAATATACTATTGTTAAATCCAAAATCTGAAAAAGTTATCCTATTGCTGCTTTTGCTGGATGTGCCTCTCACAAATTGAATCTAATAGTCAACGATCTCGATGCAGTTCCTGAAATCTGTAATTCTAGTGGAACTAAATCATTGTATTTTTCGTGGGAGTATCATGAGGAGATCCTTATTTCCAAACATACCTCTACTTTGTGAAATTCGGTGGACGAGTAAATACAAAGGCATTAAAATATTTAGTGAACTGGAATCCTTGGCAATGACAGCGAGTGGAACTACTCGATAAATGGCCCATCAGTTGTTTTGTTCATGCGGCTCTTCAGCTTATCTATTTTGCCTCATTATAAACTCATTATCAGTGTGGCAGGCAGATGCACCGCATTAATTCTGGAGAATCAAGTGTTGAAGCCTACTTTCGGTAAACTATAGTTCAACTATATTTAGATTATATCATTAATTAACTAAAAAGTCACTTTCTGAAGCTAATGATGCTCAATTTAACCTGTTTTCCATTTATTCGACAAAAATTGTGAATGTGGTTCGTGAAGTTTCAGGAAAAAAAATACAATCATAAATAATACATGCAGAATATATTTTTTAAATTGAAGCAATGATGTGGTTCGACAAGTGGTCCTCATCAGCAATACAAAACAACAATCTAGAATTTTTGCATTTGATTTCAAAAACAAATTTCTTCCCATCAATACGGCAGGCAATCCTCATACTATTAACATTTCCAGCGACGATATTTACTGTAGAGAGCTCGTTTAGTTCATTGCGGGCAGTCAAAACTTGGTTGAGATCAACTATTACGGATGAGCCCCTATCCGGGCTATATATGTTGAATGTGCACAGGGAGAAATTTAACTCAAACAAAGCTGCTTTTGTAGAAAAGTTATAAGTCAATTTGGTAATGATTGTAGCCTTCAGGTTCTATTTAAGTAGGTAGATATCATGATCCTTTACGTCTTCCAGTTTTTGACCGGGTCAGTCTTGTATAATTCCCCCATCTTGCTCTGTCTTTTCACAATTCCTCCTTCACTCTTGACTATTATTATCCTCTTCCTTAAACACTTGCTTAAGTTGTTATTGTTTTTATATAATACTGTCAAATGAGCAAATGAGATTTTAATAAATTAAATCCTTTTAAAAAAACTTCCCACGAAAATAATAAAAGTTTCTCCATATATTTACCTTCCTAAAGCTTCCTTCATAAAAAAAAAAGTAAGCTGATTATATCATTGTATGGACGTATAGTACTGCATAATATATGGGATTATTAAATAATGTCACCAAATTCCCATATTTAATGTAATGTCTATGACACTAGATTATTTATAGTTATTAATTGAATGAAATTTTTATTCATATTTTAAATGTATCAGATTTTACTTTTAAAAATTTACTAGTTGCGTTCAAGTTTAATCAAAAAACATGCTCTTTGCAATTTCTATATATTTAGTATCTTTAAATTGTAATTACAAAGTCAGTGCACGTATAAGTTTTTCCAGTTCCACGCGTGTATGTGTTGGTGGAGATATATATATTTTGGGCCCCCCCTTGGAATAATTTCTGCAAGTACCCATGCCCCCAAGCTTTAATGAACAAAAGAATTACACAGTAGATTTGACTGTGACAGTGACATACAATGGTGGTAAACCATTTGGTATTTGATCCAAATTATTTAATACTCATCGCCTTCAAAACGTCCAAATTAAAGTAATTTATGTTGCTATATTCTATTGTAATCACTCAAATATTAAATAAATATTTTTGTTGTATTCCCACTAACACAAACTCTGTACGCGTATTTCCTGAGATCATTAGATAGGAAGGCACTGATGCAGCTTCCTGGACCGTTATCTTGAATCTTGTCGTTGAGGCTGCCCAAAAAGTCTTCACTTAGCTCACTACAATCACTGGGGTATTCCGTGGATATGTCGCTGACTGAATCTTAGTATTAAACGGTGTACTCCAATTTTACAAAGATGCTACAAAGGTGAAACATAGCCTCATTAGTCATGTAGCAAGAAACCGTCCCACTTGTTTTACAAAGATGCTACAAAGGTGAAACATAGCCTCAGTAGTCATGTAGCAAGAAACCGTCCCACTTGTACATAGTAATAGGTTGCCTGTGTCACGTTCATCCTTGTAAGGGGAACATTGATTCCTATGACATATCTACGTCGATGTATGGATTCAACAGGTACTTGTGTATTCCCCGATATTCATTGACAAAGGCTACATATGTTAAATTGTGCATTTGTTCAAACCTTCCCAATATCAAATTCAGAAAGAAATGAACCAAAATTCAGTGACTAGCGTTTTTGAAAATTAGCTTAAACTTATAAAAGAACGAGGATACACAATTCTGGCCATCCATTTGCATTTATTTAATTTATTTAAAACATCAATATATTTATTAAATAAACCCTTATAACATGTCTGAAAATCGTATTTTGATACATCATACTCCCACCCCTTGTGTATGGCTTGTACGATTCAGTCTTTTCGATGACTTTACGGATATCATCAATCACCCAGACGCCTGTTAGCCAGCAATAATATTTTTTGTATTGATAACACTCGCTTTGATTGCCACCTTTTCCACATTTCCATAACATAATAAACTTTAACTTAATCGGCATCTGTGTTGGCAAAACCGGCATGAATTAAGCTTACTGACGTTTCACCGTTACTTTGGCTATTATCTTTATTCTCTCTCAGGACCATTTGGTTCCAAATGTATATAAGGTTCATTAATGGGGTACTTTATTTTGTAATTGAAAACGCAACAGTAACGTACCAATGCTTTGAAAGTTTCTTAATTAGAAATAGTACTTCGTGGAAAACGCGATGCAACTTGTACGTCTGCCAGAGAATGAATCCTGGTGTCTTATGGGTTATTTATTGTATAATTTGTACTAGGATAAAAATTGCCGCAAATCCTTTGATTTGTGTTTCTTATAATTAAACATTCACTTTCACATTCATACGAACTTGTAATGATCATTATTAAACTTTATCACGTAGATATGGTGACTTCAGTATAAGATACTCTCATGAGGGCTGTATGGTATTGTTTAGGGTTAGTATTGTCAGGATAGCAGATAGCGCCCATGTCATACATCTTCAAAACTGATAGATGAGTGTGGTATTTTCAACTTTAAAAATACCATTTGTACGTCTCCAAAATGTAAACTCTTCTCTTCCAGGGCCTGTATGTATAATGTATACGAGAGTGATGAAAAGTAATCCCTCCAATTTACTTTGTATCAGATAAACATACGTAGGCTTACAACCTAAAATGCGTTCAAATATATAGTATTTCCCGCGTCACGAGGCCACGTTTCTAACCTCCACCGCTATACTTATCTTAATAACGATTATGTCAGTGAGGATTAAAGAGCGTGGAATGATTGATTGAAGAAAACATGCTTCGGATTTAAATTCATCAGCGAATGATGGTTGCTCATGCAGAGGAATGTGTATACATCAGTACTGTTGGACGTTAAGCTGCACGTCGTCACGATGGAAAGCTCGAAGGGACCACTTTCAACCTGAGTGAAAGGCCATGAACCACTACCAATAGGGCTCACATAAAACTCATTAAACAGAATCACTATGTTTATCAACAAGAACTGGCGGAAAAAACTGGCAATTCACGTGAGCGATAACAGGCATTGATTGCAGATCTGGCCTTTAAAGATGTGCACACGATGGGTACCTCTAATGCTCACTCCCTAAATGAAACAGAAGTGGGCGGACATTAGCCAACAGTTTTTGCTGTGCCATGGATGTGAAGGCGATGAATTCTTGACAACATAGTAAAGGGAGATGAAAGCTGAAGTGCATCATTTTGAGCCAGAGAACAAAAGAATATCCATGAAGTACTACTACCAAAAATAATTCAAGAATGCAGCGTCAGTGGGTAAAGTTATGCTCATGGTTTTCTGAAATCTTAGAGGTGTAGTGCATTTAAAATTCATGCCTAGAAGCACTACCATAAAATCTGAAACCTAATATGAAACGCTGAGAAAACTTAAAGAACGACTTCAAAAAGCGCGTGATCACATGGAACAGCCTCTCCTTCAACATGACAATGCTCGACCTCACACACGGAGATTCAACGCCTTGGTTTCACAGTTTAGGATCACCCATTGTGCAGTCCAGACTTGGCTTCGTTGGATTTTTCTCTCTTTCCAAAACTTAAAGAACACCTTCGAGGACAGTAAAAGTAAATACCAGAAAATAAACAGTTTTGGTTGTATTAAGACACACACACTCTCTCTCACTTACTTTCAAAAATTTAGGTGGATTTACTCTTCAGAATTCCCTGGTAGAAAATTAACATTGGCTGTTCTCCCAGATAAATAATTTTGAGGCGACGTTCAACTGCTAATAAGCACCTTGGTAGCTACCGTTAGGAACAATAACAAATGTATATTTTGATACCAATGACAAACTAATGTAATTACTAAGACTATTATATACTTATCTCTTAAATGATCCACCCTAGTTTTTGCTATGAGCATTTGTTTAAACTTGAGGCTGCCTGTCCACTGGATTTCAACATCTTTAACGTAAAACAATTTAGACTCACATTTTAAATCAACGATTTAATTGACCCTGACAAGCATGACAAACCACACATCAAAATGCTTCCTTACTTCTGCTGGTATTTCACCAACACCGTAGTCTTTCCTTGGTATAATGGAGCTCGATCTATATCACACCTTTTTCCATTTGTTAAAAAAAAGGTAGTTTATGTACTTCTAGACCAAGAAATTTTCCAAATCAAATGTTTTGGAATTTATATTAGTAAAAATTAATCAAATCAATTAAGCGGAGTATGCCGAAGAGACGGGACATGATTTTCCCATCATACATGATACGTTTTGAGGTCCAGTTACTTACCTTCATTATGTATCAATTGTTAATATCTGCAGTATAAGTATTTGAGCTTTTTGCTATGAGGTTGAAATCTACCCAATATTTATAGATTTAAATATGGACAGATTTCCACCTTGTTGTGCTACCTAACTTCTCTAGTTTTCGAAATCATTTCTATTATATTTTTAATCAAAATAAAGGAAAATATTGCAACACATATGGGCTACACAGAGGCTAGGTTAGTGTTAGTAGATGTTGGTTGAATGAATACTATTTTCTTGCACATATTTTAAGTCGCAAAATTCAAACCTACGATTTCTGTTTTCTAAAGTTTGGCCTGCATTATGTAGCAAGAATGACCTTAAATACTATAGGCCTCACAAATTATACAAAATGTCACGTAACACTTATGTAAATATTCCGATTCTTCAAAACTGAAAATGTACCTGAAAAGCTAGAGCACATTTTTGATTTCGCGGATTGACATGGACGTTGGACGTTTGTAGCTATCGACAGTTATAGAGCCTCACACAAAGTGTAGTGCATTTTTTATTAGATTTTTTTAGCATTGCCCCTTATCTATTCGGGCTATACGATGAGTGCAGTCCAGTGCGTCCCTTTGCATGGATGGGGCCAGGCTGAAATTAATGTATTATATGGGAAGATTTTACTTCGAGTCAGTTGAGTGCACGCGTGATTGAGAACCATGAACCATGAACCACGTTTCTATTCGTGTCAGCATTCACTAAATTGGACATCAGTTTGTACGCGTCGACGCATGCTCAAGGATAACCAATGACATATAAAGGGGAGAATTTAAGCATAGTTTAGGAAAAAAAGTATTGGTTCCCCTTTTAAGTTGTATAGGTATTTAATTCCTATTGGATTAATACTGTACACTATGGATCAATAGTGTGGAGTGGCGACCCAGCACTGGTTTTGAGGGTGGAGTGGCGACCCAGCACTGGTGTTGATGGTGGAGTGGCGACCCAGCACTGGTTTTGAGGGTGGAGTGGCGACCCAGCACTGGTTTTGAGGGTGTAGTGGCGACACATTTTAACATTTTGAAAGTTGAAGCAACGCACGGAATTTGGCATGAGTGCTCAACTATCAAGCGCAGCAGGTTTCACTATTTGTTTCTACACCGCGTCTCACTGTCCATTCGGGTTGTATGCTTATGTACTAGTTACGATAGTGTGTCAGGGACGAGGCAGATTGAATTTAAATGAAGTGTGCCTGCATTTGAGTGGAAAGAAAGTAGAAAACCATTTAAGGAAAAAAAATCACTCTCAGTAAATCCGACCGGGATTCAAACCTCAATCTTCCCATCACTGGTAATTCAGTCCTTAGCGAGACCGATGAGTTGGTCCAGGCTATCTGAAACTTGTTGCACTCAAGATTCACTTGAAATTTAAAAGTAATGGTTAAACTTCACATTCTTAGAATCATATGTAAGGTAGCGTGGCCGAGTGGTCTAAGGCGCTGGTTTTAGGCACCAGTCCGCAAGGGCGTGGGTTCGAATCCCACCGCTGCCACAATTTTAAATTAATATAAGTGATTTTTGGTGACCTGGTGGTCTAGGGGTAAGGTGTCAGACTTCTATGCTGGCGGCCGGGGTTCAATCCTCGGTCCCGGTACAGATTTATCTCATTACCAAAACCTTCCTTCACCTCTGACAAGAGATGTGGGGAATACCAGGCCTCCACTGTGGTTTGGATTCCACGTTAAACTGTAGGTCCTCCATTTCATCTCATAATCACCCTACCATTACACATTAGCGTAAGTGCGTATAACCCGAACGGGTAGTAAGACGCGGTGCTAATAATAATAATAATAATTAAAAACAAACTTTGGCGTTTAAATAAAAACAAAACCACATAAAAGGTTTTATAAAATTCCCACAAAATATTAATTTGACAGTGTTTTGGCTATACATTTAATGACATGAATACTATTCAGGAAAAACATTATTAAACTGTGTGGAATAAAGTAGGCCTACTAAATTATTAGCTTGTCATTAGGAAGAATGGGCTTACTTACCACCACAGATATGGCTCAGGTCAGGTCGTATTATTCAACTGAATGCCAGGCCTCCACCTTGGTTCGGATTCCACGTTAAACTGTAGGTCCTTCATTTCATCTCACAATCACCCTACCATTACACATTAGCGTAAGTGCGTATAACCCGAACGGGTACTAAGACGCGGTGCTAATAATAATAATATTATTCAACTGCCGGTCGAGTTTTGTAGTCTCGAGTGCCATCATTCTATGACGTCATGCAGGAGACAGTTCCTCCTAAGGATGTGTCCGATCCACTTTGCTTGGTACCGAAGAATCAGGTTAGCGATCTGGGTAAGAGCCAGGCACACCACTATGTGCTGACTAGGATGGCCCTTTTATGTAGTGGCGAAGAAATCTGTCTTAACATTGTGCACTTTTTTTGATAGTCGAATTATCATCAGATAGAGAGCTATCCAAACAATTCTAGGCAAACAACTTTTCTAAATTATATTTTGGAGTAATATACAATTCTACTTTAGTTAATTTATCAATTCCTAGACTCATGTTTCGTTCCAACATCGATCCTGGATACTGGCTTCACTCTAGAAAAAGATTAGATGGCCAATGAAGCGGATATCGGGGTTCAAATACCTGTCGGGTGTACTCGGAGTGGCTTTTCCTAAATGCTGTTATAATCTCTCTCCACTTTTATGAGGGTAAATTACCTCTAAGATTCTACCTTCCTCATTTCTAGTCCGATAGATAAATATAACAAAAAATAAATAGAATAACTACAATTTAAATATATCACCCTACAAAATGTATACTAAAAATAGGTGGAATTTTAAAGAAAATATATCAGCATTTTCGTGGAGGGAGAGTGGGAAACCATTTAGGAAAAGCCACCCACAGTAGACCTGACTCGTATTCGAACCCTATCTCCCTAACATCGGCCGTCTAGTCTACTGAGAGAATGACAATTTAGACAATGCGGCCACCGTAGCAGGTGTATAATAGTTGCATTTATATACATACATACTATTTTATCACAAGGGAAAAGGTATAGGCTTAAATACACCTACCTTTTGAAAATAATTAATGATATTTGAAGCTTTACTTTTCATAACATGCTGCTGGTACGAAGAAATAACACTATTGATGGACTCCTCAAACTTGCCTTGAGATAAATACTGTACTTTTGTTTCCTTACATTTCACCACAACATATTTTTTGAGACTCTTCCACGGGTTATTCTTCTGGATATCGCTTTTTATACGCAAGCAATGAACAAGTCTCCTCTTTTTGAAGAAATTATTTTTGTTTTTGTACAAATATAAGCGATTATTCACGGCCTATGTAAAGTAATATGCAGTAGGAATCTAGATTACACTCAAACTCAACCATACTTATAGATTAAGGTCGCTTCAACTGACAGCTGTTATCCAACTTACAGCACATAAGGGGGTAGGTAGATTGTACAAATCTAAACTAGTGCGGCGAGTAGAAACAGGTCACTGTCATCCTCATGAAAATATGTATTTTTAAATGTGCTTGGCGTTCGTTGTCTTGGGCAGAAAATAACACCTATGCGCATTCGAAATATTAATAGACAAAAAGTAAGTGCTAAACTTGCATTTTCAACACCACAGATATTCGGAAGTTATCTATAAGTATGTTTATCAAAGGGGAACACATGAACAATCATATTAGTTTTGAAAATTAAAATTTGAGTTTAAGACCTGTGATGCGTAGAACTTCGATGTACCCCACCCTCCCCCCCATGTAACAGCATGTAGACATTAGAGCTCCCCCTGCCCCCCTCAAAGCGTTACGTGGTTTATGGACGAGCCCTTAGGACTTAATCATCTATCCTTTGTCTGTCCACCTGATATTCTCAAGAATAAGGTTCAAATAAAGTAATTTAATGTTTTTTTTCATGTTTTCCTCACAATCTCAACACAAATTCTGCTGTCGATTAAATAATATCGAGGAATGAATGAAGAGGGCAAGAAAAACTGCTTTGGTGTTTATCTAAGAAGAGAGATAAATTTATCTTTGGAGGTAAAGTATCACCAGCGTAAATGTTTGGATTTGAATATTGGCCTCTCAAATTAGATTAAGACTCACTAGCGCTCGAATGACTATCTCAAAAACAATCAGGAAGAAATTCCTAGACGCTAATAACTCGTGACTTATCGCGTGGCACGTTGGACCTTGTATTCTTCATACAGTGTGTGTGGTGACTAACAGATGAGTTAGGGAGCTGATTAGGAAACAATAAATATGGGAATTGATAAGGTGCGTCCTGAGTAGTGGGGACAATTTGTTGCCGAGGGATGTACAACAATCTTTTATAAATAAAAGTGGCTGAATGAACGACAAAGATAACAGAACACTTAAAAATTGTGCTTTGGAGTATATCGTGTGGAATGATTAGATATAATTATTTCCAAAACGATTTTTTTGAAAACGTTTTGTAAGAAAGAGAAAGAAATAACTTATCTGTTTTTATTTGTCTGTTCGTTTGTAGTATTAATCTGATAATGAATGTTATTATCATTTTCATTAGTGCGTGGATTCTGTAGTTTATGTGTGATCGACAAAAGGCATCATAAACAATTTCAAATCATGCCAATGAAGATTTTTATGAAGAATTTGATTCGTATACATTTTTTGAACAGAATTACTAAAGCCTTTTAGTATTTGTTCATTTTCTAACATTATTCTTTTTGTCAAGCGCTCTGTTATTCTAAAAGTAGTAATTAAGTGAAGTAAATCATTTTATTAGGTCTTAACTATTAAGAATTGTTTATTTCGAGAGATTTGTTCTTACATTTTAATAGAATTTTTTGAACTTGTGAAGTATAAGATATATTTGAGCAATTATTTCACCATCCCAAAAACATTCTTTTAAAGATTCGTTCAAGTTGATGTAATATTGTTTAAAGACAGAGTGGTGTACAGCTGTGATTTACATAAATCTGTTTTACTGTTTAATATCGGTTTATTGATATGGATAGTGAAAAACAGAGCTTAACGTGAGTAATATAATTATATTAATTTATTATAAATTAACGGGGAAAATGTCATCATATTTGCTCCTAACATAATTTATAACTTGCAAATATAGTTGTATGTTAACAATTGGAACGTGGGGTAAAACCGACTCTCTCTCTCTCTCTCTCTCTCTCTCTATATATATATATATAAATAAACAGGGTCTGGACTTAGTCCGCTTTAAATTTATATCTACTGAACTAAAATCTTTTAAAATACTTTAAATTTACATCAAACATAATTAACTAAAAATACACCCAAAAAATGGTAATGAATTCATATGACTAAATAAAACACTCGTTTTACAATTGGAAACCAAAAAAATTTACTTTTTCCCTGCAGATCAATACAATATTATCTTTGACCTATCAGTTCATTTGAAAATTATTAACCAAATTGAAAAATAATTGTGTTAAGTATATTGTTTAGTAGACTATCTTGGCATATTTAAGGAACGGTAACTATTCTAAGGTACAGATCTATAATTAACCTTAGTTAACTTTAGTAAATCAAATAAAAATAGAAATACTTTTGATGTATATTTTACCACAATGTTTTCGTGTAGCTAGGAATATTTTCAAAAGCTGATATAGAATTTGGCATGGGATTTTAAAGGAAAATGTGGCAAGCAAATCTTAACCACATAAAAATAATAAAGTTTGGGTTTTTCTAATACATAGAATACATTTCAAATGAGTGCTAGTGAACAAGTTTGTGTTTGCAAAACACACCTTAAACCAAAGAGTTGAGCTAGAACAATACACAATATCACAAATAACCCGTTTAAAACTATATTTAAATCATTAACATTCGAAAATAATATTTATCCTTTACTAAATATTTTTTTCCATGTTAGATATAAGTTGTATTCAAATATACTAATTACGCTTACGTATTAAGGATGAAGAAGGCTCAATTTAGAGGAAGTGTACCCACATGTGCGTGTAGGTAGAGTGAAGAAAGCATTCGGGTGAAACCCATCTCAGTACAACCGACTGTGATTCGAGCCCTGTGCTCCCGGCCATTGGCGGACCAGTCCATTGCAAGAGTGACGGATTAGAACAGGTGTCGAGCCTTCTGTAGGGTCTGTCTCACCCCTCCCGCCGTGCTCCCTGCCATTGGCGGACCAGTCCATTACAAGAGTGACGGATTAGAACAGGTGTCGAGCCTTCTGTAGGGTCTGTCTCACCCCTCCCCCTCCCCCCGTGCTCCCTGCCATTGGCGGACCAAGTCCATTGCAAGAGTGACGGATTAGAACAGGTGTCGAGCCTTCTGCAGGGTCTGTCTCACCCCTCCCCCTCCCACCGTCATCCCTGCCATTGGCGGACCAGTCCATTGCAAGAGTGACGGATTAGAACAGGTGTCGAGCCTTCTGCAGGGTCTGTCTCACTCCGAGACCACTGTCACCCCTTCATAACTTACAAGCGATAAATAACACTTTTTAGATATGTTTTAACTGATTATTCCTACCTGTCCGGTCTCTCCACATTTAATCACACAATTGAGGTAGGTAGAATTGAGAGAAAATGCACCCTTATTTGCATGGAGGGAGAGGGAAAGACCGTTTAGGAAATATTGCCTTCAGTACACCTGTCCATAATTACAATCCTGACATCCCCGCCACTAACCAACTTAGGAGGAGGGGGGAGGGCGCAAAAAAAAAAAAAAAGAAAAAAAAAAGACTGAACCAGGAGGTAGGGACTCACGCGAGGGGTTCTGTGGGGTATTCCATACCAATAAAAGCAAGCCAGTTGAAATGACTATGAACAGAAAAGACTTCAGTTCAAACACTCTTTCGGAGAGGACTGGATTAGAATAAGTTTACAACTTGAAATACTTTGTAAACATCGTTTCAAAGGACAGTATTCAATAGGACACAGAAAGCAGCAATCACACAGTCAGGTGATTAACTCTACTTTGGGATAACCAAATACCCCAGAAAGCAAAATTATTAATTTATGTTTCATACTTTTTTTGTGATGCTCCAAAAACACAAAGACCAAAGAGGTTATCAGGAATTGCGATAATGGTCAGTGGAAATTTTAAGGGGTATGTTTATTTAGAATCGAGGTTAATAGAAATTGAAAATAAAGTTCAAACTAAAACAAAACATATTATCACTTGTTAATTTAATTATTCATTATTTATATTAATTTTGCGGATTTAAAAAATATTTAAAACAGGAAAATGAAAACTCACTGTTCGCAACGTAAAATACAATAAGTTTTGTTTTAAACCAATTACACACTAAAATTACTCTGCTCACTTTATTGAAATAACATTATTTTGTACAATATTTATAACATAAACCGTTCATAATGTCAAAGTGTTTGTTAAACTTATAAACATAAATGGTACGCAACTCCACACCGACTTTCTTACTCCAATATTTAAAAATGAGGATATTTACTCAAAACTCGTAATATATGTGACACTAAATAGTATACACTTGCAAACCCAAGCATAAAATGCTCTATATTTACATAAAACACTTTTTGACTCGTGGCTTTAAATTTTATAATTCTATTAAAAAAATTAAAGTCATCTGTATGTTTGGACCGATAAAAAGATCGATATTTAGTCCAGAAGGGTCAACACTTCGTATACAAATTTCGACTTTTGTTAAAGTTTTCGACATTTTATTAGAGGTTGAAAGGTGACCTGGTGGTCTAGAGGTAAGGTGTCGGACTTCCGTGCTGGCGTTCAGGGTTCAATCCTCGGTCCCGGCACAGATTTATCTGATTACCAAACCCTTCCTTCACCTCTTACAAGACAGCTTGTGAATGTGGGGAGTGCCAGGCCTCCACCGTGGTTCGGATTCTACGTTAAACTGTAGGTTCTCCATTTCATCTCACAATCCCCCTATCATTACACATTAGCGTAAGTGCGTACAACCCGAACGGGTAGTAAGACGCGGTGCTAATAATAATAATTAGAGGTTGAATATCATCGGGTTATCGTATTGCTATTAAATTACTTATTTATAAATTTAGACCAATAAAAAAGGTAGATATTAACTAGTGAGTCTAAAATAATAGAGATAGTTCATCGCTGTACAAAAATTTCCCCCAAGAGGTTAAAGGAACAAGAACATCATCTTTTTGAGTGACTTAATTATTCACTACTCTATGCCATTAGAGAAATGTTAGGCTAAAACTTAATTAACCTATGTACAGTACAACTAAACTCACACGATAGTATTAATATATTTGTCAATTTCTCAGAAACTATTGTTTTTATAGAAATATATTTCAAATACAAGTTTATTATTTTTAATAGTCCTACAGTTTGCAACGATGAGTTATTTATTATTTCAAATAGTTGCGGAGACACGGAAATTTCTGCTTCTATGAGGCACCCTAAAATTCATTTTCTTGAGAAAATTAAAAAAAGCAATTTTATTTAAAATCTTAATTAATGCCTAGATACATTTTTTAATTTAAATCATTTATGCCAATTTTGAGAAAATCGTTTTTTTCTCTCTTTGCCCTTTCTTAAACTACTCTTAATTTTAAGTTTAAACAGACACACAGACAGACGCATTGCAAAGAAGATCTTTTAGGGTTTGGGGGGTCATGAGACGTCGACATCCATCAACATTTCATGCTAGATTTTTTTTTTACAGTTACAATATTTTCTTTACCTTTTGTTTTCGAAAAGTTAAAAAAAGTTTAAATATTTGCGTATAGCTTGAAAGTTATAGGTTTTATAAAAATATGCTTAGAATAAAGTATTTGCATTATAAATAGATCTACAAATTTTAAGCGATAAGTAATTTCATATATCAAATAGTTTCAGAGATCTGATTTAAAAAAAAGATAATTTACGCATCTGACTGGAGCCCTTAAAGTCATTTTGCCGAAATATTGAGAGTAGCCATTTTGTCTGGAATATTTACAAATGTTTAGAAATGAAATTTAATCAAAATCGTTAGAGCATATTTTGAGAAAATCGACTTTTTCACTTTTTGCCCTTCCGTAAACTACCCTTAATTTTAGGGTTAGGTATCCAATTCCAAAACCCCTCGGGGTAAACCTATTAAAAGCCTAGATACCAAGTTTTAACTTGATCGGTAAAATAGTTTAGGCTCTAGTTGAAGTAGAGACAGACGGAAATTCAAAAACCACTTTTTCGGATTCGGCGGGTCATAAAACTTTGAGATTCATCAAAATCTCGTGTTTGATTGTGTTTACGATCACAATACTTTCTCTACCAGTAAGATAGAAAAGTAATAACGGTCAAAAGAAAATCATAATTAAAAATAAAATGGTTTTTGTGAACGTTTTAACTACCAAAAGTGACAACAAATAAATATATTATGGTTATGTGGGCCATATGGTCTGGCAAATGGATTCATTAGAGTATATTTGATAGTTTTGCTAGCTGTCAGTTAACAACACTCCTATGCTGAATGGATTATATTATCCACCGGTTATATAGAGGGGCGCCAAAACGCAATGTCGCCCTAGTATGAAATTTACCTCGGACCTCCCCTGGGATGGAGTTTTGGGCGAATGTTTTGACATTGAACATTGTTAGACAAGGTTGTGCTATGTTTCTATGATTGTTTAATGTTCATAAATGAGGGTATGAGGGATGATTGTAAGGACGCGGTTGGTGTCAAAATGGACAATGTGATTGTGAGAGTGCTGTCATATGAAGATGGTGCCGTATTAATCACCGAGAAGGAAAGTGATGATATATGCATAAAATCGTTTGAATGTTGTGACAGGCAGAATGGATCTTCGTAAAAATGTATTCAAAATTAAGATATTGGTTTTTGATAAGGACTGATCAGGATATGATTGTCATTTAAGTATAAATGGAAAACTGTTAGAACAAAAGAATGTGATTTTGTGTATCTGGGCACAATGTTCTGTAAAAATGGTAGGATGGAAGGTGGAATCGACAGACGGGTGAATGCATCTCGGAGTGTATTTGTATGTTTGTCGACTATTGCAACGAATGAGATAGTATCAAAAGAGGCAAATAAGGCAGTATGGATGTGAAGCGTGGGTCTGTCAGGAGAAACACAAGAGCAAGATGAATGTGATTGGAATGAGATATCTAAGAAATGTATGTGGAAAAACTCGTATGGGCAGTCAGTAATGACTCGGTGCTGATGGAGTGTGGTATGAAAGGGAATCCAATAGGTCAATGTGAAAGAAGCGTGTTAAGTTGGTTTGGGCATGTTGAGAGGATGAGTGTGGATCGAGTGACGAAGTAAATATATGAAGGTAGAGTGTGTGGGTCAAAAGGAAGTGGTAGGCCTTGTAAGACGTGGCTAATGTTGTAAATGAATAAGTGAAAAAGAGAAACATTAATAGTTTTAAGAATAAATGAGCTCGTATGACTCGGCTGTTGTTGGAGCGAAGGAAGTAGGCAAGGAGAGGGAAGTGTAGAGACAGCTAATGAGGATGGATTAAGTACAGAGATTTTTTTTAGCTCTATGCATGGTTTCTTGTCCACCCCGTAAGGGAATGGCGTGATTAGCTATGTATGTATATATGACTATTTATTATAGCATTGTGTTTTATTACCCATTCGGGTTACACGTTTATGTACAAATTACTCTACTGGGTTAGGGATGGGGATTTTTGTATTTAAAGGAAGTGTATTCACATTTGCGTTGAGAGAGAGTGGGAAACCATTTGGAAAAACCACCCCTAGTACACTCGACCCAACACGAACCACGATCTCCCCTTCGTCGGTAGCCTAATCTATTGTAATGAGGCCACTGCTATTCTATCAGCATATATATATATATATACGAATGATTACATTATGCTGATATGTTGCACTCTAGTTTAGTTATGTTAACAGTCAACCCATAAGAAAAAACTTCTAAATATCACACAAATTAAATACTATGTAGTCACAAGCTATCACGTAGTTAATGTCCAAATAACTATGCTCAATAACAATAAAACACAAAACATATATGATCATATCTAAATTATTATTTTAAAATCGTAATAGTTGAATTTTCTTATTACTCTTGTTTGTGAATATATTTAGATTTTCCAACGGAATAACCTTTACTGCTGATCAATTCAATCGTCCTGAATAATGTTTAACCTAAGTATGTTTTAAATTTTTTAGGTTATAATTATATTAGCAATAAAGATACAAACTAAACCTCAAACTCACAGTTTATTAACAGCACAGATAAAATTGTAATACAATTTAAGACCAATTATTAATTATAAAAAAAGAAAAACACAAGGAACAAGATTATAGCCTGGAGCCACTCGAACATCTCATTGCAGTGTACTTTGAGTTTAGCCTACTTACACTATGGCATTAGGAACTCTGTAGTTCATTGCCGCACTAACAAAACTACGCTAGTTCTATCCAGTCCACCTCATTACACCCTATCTCTATCTTGAGCTAGTTCTATCCAGTCCACTTCATTACATCTTATCCCTATCTTGAGCTAATTCTATCCAGTCCACCTCATTACATCATATCTCTTTCAGGTCATTTCTAATGTTTTCCTCCCATCTGCGTCTGGGTCTTCCCAATGGTCTCTTCCCATTGGGTTTGCCAGTCAGTATCCTAAAAAAGGTTATAGAATCTTTCATTCTCGCTTCATGGCCTGCCCTCCGTAATCTACAAGACTTGATTATCCTAACAATGTCTTGTGATAAGTACAGGGTATGTAGCTCATAATTATGTCACCTCCTTTACTCCCCAGTATTCCCATACAAAATTGTATCAAATATCTTCATAAGCAACTTGTTTTAAAAAACACTAATTTTTTTTCGTCTTTATATTGAATATTCATTTAAATTAAAGCTGGGCTTAAACTTAAGATATGACGGTTGCGTCTCTCTTCTAAATTGTAATGGGCTATGAATGATTACTTGTACACTAATTCTGGACCGCGATGGGCCCGGAATGATCCAAAAACATTTTTATCAACTCTCCTGCATTTTCAAGTTGCAGTAATACTTGTGAAAATGTACAGTACAAGTGTGTGCTGGGCTAATAGAACTTAACCCACACATACAGACATTGTTAACCCTCAGAAAAACAACGAGGAACAACGATTACAAATGGTGGCATTTGACTCACCGAAACCAATCTGGGCCCCTAATTTTGAAACGTGCGAGTAGAGATTCGTTAGCGTATTTCTCTCATCACGCACACAATCTCACAAACCCCTAATTTTGAAACTTGTGCGCTGCCAAAACTGACGTCACATGGTCGAATAGCGAGCGGATTCTACTCGCCAACCTCACACCCTGCGAGACAAGCCTTGTCTGTCGAGTAGAGCATAAAATAAAAAAATGGATGTGATACCCCTCTTCTGTTGCAGCTTTCCGAGAGTGATTTTGTTGAAGTAAACCTACCACTGTACAAAATAGGTTTACAGAAGAAAAATATATGATTGCTCTGTACACTTTATTCAATCCTTCAGTAAAGATATTTGTTTGGGTGAAAATATAATTAATTTTCAAGCTTATTTAACCGTTAAGTTGGCTGAGTCGGTCGACTGAGGCTCTCACAATTTACCAGATTTAGAATTTTAATTTTCATTGATTGTATTAGTAAGCTTGTGATTTGTTTTAAATATTTGTATAAAAGTATACAAGGTATATGAGCCTACGTAGACTTCCATAATAATCCTTAAAAATAATTTAACAAGGTTAGTAAATTAAAAATGGTACATTAATTTTGAAATTTTTTATGTAGGTGATTATTTAAAAATTAAATTAATGACATAAAAAATTACACATACAAAATAAGGCTAATCAAGCTAATTATTATTCGCATTGTTAAAACCTTTAGGGCATATTTATGTTTACAAAATAAAATGGTTACTTAAATTCAGACAATAAATTAAAACATTGTAATTGGGGTGGGACAGATCTCGTGAACATCTGAGTTTAATACAAGCAAGCTACCAAGTGTGCTAAAGTGAATATTGATTTCGAGGACTGTTTTACTTCTACTCATATAACCCGAGAAAATTTTGAGACCACAATCTTAGATGCATACAACTGGAAGAGGGTTTCCTAATAAAACGAAACAAATTGTTGTATATGATGCACTCAATACAATAATAGTGTTTACTTTCAGCTATGTATCTTGTATAATGGTGTGTTGTGGCATCTCATCGCTTAAATACGATGGCAATTCATGGTTTTACAATGTTGTTGGATTGAAAACTCAGTCGCAAGCGAAACAACACTACACCGACTTGTACGACAATTGAAACCTTTCAAAATTGCTCTGTTTTGGCACAGCCTGTGGTTTTGCGAGTTCATGAGTTGCGAGATTGCTCGCCAGCGAGTATTCTCGCCAGTTTCAAAATTAGGGGTCGTGGTGTTTATATCCAGTGGCTCCATCTCAGGGATGTTGGCCCGATCTTCGTTCTACTTGGCTGGATCTTTGCTTAATGCTATCAACAATCTCGACCTACATCACAAAACTTCAGCTTGGCGTGGCCATGCCATCATCTCCTCCACTCCAAGTTCGAACCATTCGCATTGGTTGTCCTGGGCGAAGATAGCCCCCACCACCTGGAGAATCATTAGTACCAGCTTGTATCGTATGATGTCAACTTAATGCTTGTTTATTGGGACTTAGTGTTCAGATTATATTACTGTCCAAATTGGGATGTTAACCAGAATCCCAGTTGTGCAGCCAGTTATGTCTAAATTAAATATACTTATCCCGTTGCTGAAGAAAGATGATCATGATAAATCAGTTTCAAGTTTGTCATATAAAGTGTTATCGTTGTGTTTGTTAATAGACATTGCCCTAGACAAACTTGTGGCCTGAGGACGTTTGATACTCAATGTGGGGTGCCTTTACAAGAAATTTCATTTCCACTCAAGTCTTGAAATTTTATTTTTTTGTCATGACTTGGGAAATCTTGAATAATTTCTTTAAGATATTTTATAGGTTAATTTTATGCATTCAATTTTACTTAAATCATAACAAATTTTAGAACATGTTTGTAAAGATTCTTCTAGATAATGTTACTGTTCTTGGGTAAATATGTGACGGCAATTATAATTGGGGGGAAATTTTATATCATCTGGATTTGATCTTTTATTTTTAGCGTAACTAAAATATAAAAGTAACAACATATTAGCTCGGGAAAATAAATTGATATAGAATTTATCTCGCAAAATTTATAGAAATGTATTTTTGTCCTATATGATATAGTATCTCAACAATATAGATTTGGAAACAACTTTGACAACGCAGGCTTTAACAGGGATGTTACTACTTTTGGAAAGTAAATTATATTATGAATTAGTTTATAGGATTTTAAAATAGTTTAAAATATTTATTTTTGTGCTATTTTTAAAATGCATTTGTTCATTAAGTTTATTTTAATTGTGTAAAATAGCTGTCTGAATGTAGATGTTTTCCGTGGTGTTCATTTTATTTCTAGTGCGTTAATTAAATTTGATAGCACAATATTATTGCTATCTGGCCTCAAGCATGAAATTTGGTAAGCAAGTTAACATGTATATGGGGTAGAATAAAACCGCTGTGATACAATTAGGCTAACATTTTGAAAATGGCGGCCGAAGACAAGTTTTTATCTGATAATTAAAAAACGGTGAAGGATTTCACAAATGTTGAGAGACCAAAAGTATTGATTATAAAATTCAAACAATATTTGTCTTAAATACTTTTTTGTGGAATGAAATTGAAAGCCGCTCTCTGGATTTAAATAGAAGACCCGTTTTTGATTTTATAAAAAAGTTGAAAACAGCTAAAGTTTTGCTAAAAATAATCACGACAAGTACTTATATGAACCTTTGCATGTTATATTCTTTAAAAGAGTTTTTTTTTCTTCTTATATACGGTAGCTAAGCTATACGGCTAATTTAGCAATATTTTAATTTTTTTATTTGAAATCAACCAGAGATTATGGGCTCAGGAAATTCTTCTACTAGATCACAGCATCACTTGAAACTATGCATATTGGAGAACTAGACTCATATTTGGATGAGTGGTGTAGTAGTCTAATTGAAGAATCTGCTCAGTTTATTTTCTGGTCGATCACCGTTGAACTGTAAGTACTCCTTCTCTCTTACCTGCAGAAAGTGTTTTAGGGAAATTTAATGAATTTTAAGAGTGCCTTGTTGCCCATGGATATTCACATTAGCTCACACTAAATAAGCGAGATGACAGCCGGTTTTTGTGAAGAAACCATAAGTAATAAAAAATACCATCCTAGTGTAAATAAAGTTTATAAAAGGAACGTTTGTTGATCAAATTATCAACCGATCATTTTCAGCAATAGCTGATGATCATTCTTATGATTAAAATATAAATATAAAAGGAAACTAGCAAGGCGATTGACTTGCTAGACAATCCTTTAGCGCTTCTCAAATTTCCGGTTGGTGGACCAAACATCATGGATATTATATCTGGCATTGAAAAAAATTTTCAGATACTTTAGATGAAGAATAAAATGAAACTGATGAGAAAGAATCCCCAGGAAAGCACAGGGAAAACACAAAACCATTTGAGAATAGATTCAGAAAGCCCTTTACTATCTCACACCCTCTTTCACACACGCTCACACACTCTCTCACACACACTCACACACATTCACACACTCACACTCTCTCTCTCACACACATATTCTTTCTCCCACTCACTCGATAACACCCACACGATAACACTCACTCACTCACTCTCAATCTCTAAGAATCTCTCTTTCCCACTCACTTTCTCACACTAACTCTCTCATTCTCACTAACACACATACTCACGCTCACTCTCACATTTTCTCTGATAGCCCATTTCCTGTAAATGACGTTATGAGAAAACAGCTGAGCCAAAGGTACGACAAATAGGTAAAGAGCTGGGAGAGGGGTCGTTTGGAGTTATAATCGTAGGGTGAAGAAGAAAAACTTTCTCTTTGCTTAAAATTAAACAAATCAATATCAATAGAAAGTTGCCTTTGACGAGTAAACCTTTAACTAGAAAGTAGAATTAGGCCCAGTTTCATAGTCAGATTTAGTACGCCTCAAGTGCGGCGCTACACTAAGTACAAGACGACGCCTACCTAAACCAGAATGGAATGGGCCGTTCTCGCATAGGAAACTGTCCCATTCCATTCTGGTTTATGTAGGTGTCGTCTTGTACTTAGTGTAGCGCCGCACTTGAGGCGTACTAAATATTACTATGAAACTAGCCCTAAGGCTTCATTCTATAGACCTTTTCCCAGTGAAACAATATTTGAATATATTTTAACGCGATAATTTGCAGATATCGCTGCAACGAGCCTCTAGTATTAATACAAATTGTTGATTGATCTATGTTGATAGTTAAAATTTATTAAGTGTTCAGCAAATCTTTATTTGTGTCGGTTGTATTTAAGGTCAGAGAAATGTTCATAATATCTAAGTTTATGATTATGGCCCGTCATTTCACGTACACATCGTTACATTCCACTTTTATTGTATTGATATAATTTAGTTATATTACTATCTTATATGTATTTTTTAATATTATTTCTGATTTAAAAAAAGGCTATTGTTTTTTTAAAGTTTTTCGATTATAATAGTGACTCGATTGGTTTCAGTGCCAGTATAGTTGAATTTAATCAAAGTACCTAGGTTTATTTGGGTTTGTGTTTGGATTATTGTTGGGCAGTGTGGTTATTGATTAATAATGTATTTTATTGGTTTGAGGTTCAAGGATTTTATAATCTGTTGACTAAGACTAGCCATTGGTAGTAGCATGCAGTTTGATGATGCCTAGTTTTATTTTGATTTGTTAACAATGATAACAGAATAATTTAATTAAACCTTGCTTTTTTTAACAACAACGATTTTTGGCTATCAACAATAAACTAGAGATAAAGCACACTCTATGTTTGAAAGTGAATATTAAAAATGTCAATATATCTTTCCCTGGTTAAATTCCACTATAAATTATAGTTTATCTTAACTATGTTCACATTCAGCAGTTTATTATATTTTAATATAATAATCTTTCTTTCTTTATTATATCGTCTGGTTTTCTGATGGTGTGAGCATCGAAACATGTTGAGCTCATATACAAGTAGACGACTCGTATTTATACACATACCTAAGGAGCACGAGACCAAAAGTGACCAAGGACATGGTTTCAACTAGTCTTTACATCTATATTTTAAATTAATCGTTTATTTAACATCAACTCTAGTTTTATCTTGAATTCATTATTATGAAATCAAATTAACGAGAATACCTCTATTTTATACCTCCTTTGGAACTTGACCTGATTTATTCTTCCATTTTAGTAAGTAAATTTAACCATCTTTAAATAAAACAGTAATATACAACTAATTATATAAGTAACATGCTCTATCAATGTTTTTATTACTTTAATACTGTGTTGACACGTGACTATGTTATAAAAATACATTCCTTACCTAGCTTTTGACTTGCAAATTTTTATTTGAGTGTAGTCCAGAGGAAGGGTAGATTCCGATCCTATTAAGTGTGTAAGTTTTGAAACTTTGGGAATATGTACATTTCGATGCCCTGAATGAAATGCAAAAAAAAATAATGCAAAATCAAATTGCAGCCACCTGGAAAAATGGCGCCCAAAACAGGATTTTTCAAAATATACCGCTTTCGGTGCGTCATACAGAAAAAATGATTTATATAACATTAAAAAGGAATTCAATTTGCTAGATAATATATCGCAACCATTTTTTCCTAAAATTAATAATTTCAGCGCAGCAGCCGAGTGAAATAAAGCATTTTTTTAAAAAATTATCATTTTTCGCAATTATTCATTTAATTGCAAGTCTTATTGACGATTATGTTTGTGTTTGAAGACATAATTTGTTTTTGTATTTAAAAAGCCTGCAATAAGTAGATTTTAGGGGTCTGATTTGGATAGTTGTATGTAGAATATTCCTTTCCACACCACCATGCGGTAGATTAAAAGACGCGTTTTTTGTTTTCTTACGTGGTATACCCGACATACCTAATCCATCATTTGACTTTTTATTGCATCGTTTTAATTTGTCCATATTCGCTGTAGTCTTGAGCAAAACCTTCTTCTTAACGTCTTCCGTTTTGTTATCCATTGATTATGGCATTCAGTCGTTCTCCATGCTCGCGATAAATGTTTCGACTGGCGAGACGACTTCCTAATTGTCATCAAGATCGTTGACTGTTTCCGTTGCATCTCCGCAGGTTTGTCCGTCACAGAAATTACAAATCACCGACTATTTTTAACCTGCCTTTATACAACCACACGTTAGCGTGCACCCTTTCATGCACTTGCAGGAGATAAATTTAAGCAACTTTTCAGGGACAGGATTTATAAGCGTTGTTACTGGTATGAGGCCAGAGTTGCTCATTTTCCAGCCCTATTCTTATAAAAAAAAAGTTGAATGCCCTGCAAGCATTGAACTTGATAATAGACCATGAATGAATGCTGTTGTACTGCTGCAATTATCATAGGTGGTATAAAATCAATGTTGAATTGGCTTTTAGTGAACGATATTATAATACATTTGTAACGATAAGCATCGATAGAGATAATTATTCATATTTTGCTCCGTACAGAGACAGAAGAAAAAGTTATTCACCATCAGCGATATCATCCAGTTCAGCATTACTATCTTTAAAAATCTAAATGCTCGCCTGCAAATCCTGGTGCTCTTATAGTATAGTCATGCATTTTAGTTTGCCTTGATTGAAAAGAGCAGAGGTTCTGTTGCAACCGCTGAAAGAATGAAGGAATATTATATTCCTACGAGACGATTTCCCCGCTCGACAAACTGTTGGAAGAATACAGTGGCTGGTATACGATGACTTTCGCAGTCATTTTCTGGATGACCAGAAAGTTTTTTCATGCATGATATGTGATATCTGGCTTCAGCTGCGACTAAATCTCGTGTCAATTCCACGCGTTTGATGATTTTGCGACACCTTTCATCATTTCAAGCTCGAGCTGATTTTAAAACTGTTTCTTTCACGGTAAAGCTGCAAACATCATAAATGATATCTCGAACGCTTAATTTGGCCTTATTTTATTTATTTAAAATGTCCTCGGTAATTTGTAATTCCACCGTAATACAAAATACCATTATTTGAAAATCAAAAGTTACTCCATCTGATCTTAGTTATGGTGCTATGTAGTTTGTTTCACTTTTATTTTTTAATGAACTACCCGTGAATTTCTCATTTCAGTACCACTTACGACACGAGTTATGCACTCTCACATGTCTTTTTAAGAAGAAAGTCTATATTATCCTCGTTCCTTTTCAAACTCAATCGTTGAAATGTTTCCATGCATTTTTCCTTCATCTCAACTGTCTGAAATATTTGTATCGCAAATAAGGCATTTCTGCTTTTGAGCCATCTTAGTTTGAGACATAAACCGGTAAACTACTTCTGTGCAATAATATCTTTTAAAAAATAGATTAAAAGTATTTAATTTTCAGTAAAGCTACTAAAACAGAGATTGAAATGAAATCACGATTCTAAAAGTAGATTGTTGTTAAGCCTACCTTTGAATGCTGTCGAGAGAGGAACTCCCCTCTAAAAATTGTAATAAATATGTTTGATTAACATTATTAATAATAACAAAATAGCTTAATTAACACATAAAGCTCAATGCACTATAATTTCCCAAGGTTTCAAATAAATATCTTTAGATATGTATCTGTACTATTGAACCCGAGGGAAAGAGACAAGTTTCCCGAGTCAGCGATAGATGATTCCAATAACACTGACGCAGGAGAAAGCAAATAATCCCATGTTCCAAGTCACAGGTCCTCAAGATTGGCCAATTATAAGAAATAATGAGTTAGCTGAAAATACCAATAAGTTGTTTTTTATGTTATCCTAGCTAATAAAGAAATATTCTACAGCGGCGTTTAGGTGTTCCATCTAATATATTTCAATAATACTCGTTTTTTCCCGGCTTCGGTGCCAAAACTATTTATTTTGGAATAAAATCTATACGACAGGATTTGTAGCAAATTTAATTGTGTTTTAATTTGATTGTGACCTTTTATGCCTTATGACGTACCAGAGGAGAGATATTTTGAAAAAACCTACTTTCGACGACATTTTTCCAAGATGATGGCGCCAGCGGCTGCAATTGGATTTTGCATTTTTTTCTTATTTCATTCAGGGCATTTAAATCTACAAATTCCCAAAGTTTCAAAACTTCCACACTTAATGGGATCAAGCACCATTTTTCATGCCTTGTCCGCTGTACTGCTGATGATCTTTTTTGAAGGTTCCATCATATAGACACAAAGTATGGCAGTGTTGGTCCCGGAAACACGGCTTATTCAGAGGGAAATATGCAGGAGACTACCATGTCCTCAAAACGAATAATTTACTGCGTTCACGGCAAACCCAATGGATGCTGTGTGGTCACGGAAGAAGAGATCACTGACAAAACCAATGGGGATCCAACAAACGAGTTGGTCAATGTCTTACGTAGGTATAGTATCTTATAGTGTGTGTGCCTTAATTAAGGTGCAAAAATAGCTTTGTTTTCAGCAACTTTACTTTTATAATAATAATAATAATCATAATAGTAATCATAATATTAATCATAATAATTATTATCATTATTATTATTAACACCTTCAGCTCCTTCTTAGCCCCTAGTGGTATACATCCAGGATCAAATTTAAGTCCTTTTTGTATTGTTTTTATTTACGTTATTATTAAGTAGACACATTCTTAAAATTATTTATGGTTTGCAGATTATCTCAAACTGTTCAAAAACATAAATGTACTTGTTTATTGTTGGTATATTATATATATATATATATATATAAAAATATATATGGTATATATAGATATATTAAATATATATATGGTATATATAAATTTACTTGTTATTGTTGGTATATTACGATGGTACTATTGTTTCATTTACAAACTTTACTATATCTCTCTATAATAACGATATAAGTGCTATCTTAGACCATCAGCTTACAGCTATACTCCCACTAATATGTTTGCCATATCATTTCTGAACCTCTGAAATTACTCGGCCTTATCAAGTATATCACTTCCTGATTCTCTAAAATTGAATATATTATAAGTTTGTATTTCGTTTTGGTCGGACACAAACTAGGACTAGAATATATTAGTGTGACGTGGAATTTCATTACATTAACTGACTCTCAGATTGGAAAGTGTTCAGCGCATATGTGTCGCTGCTTGTAATGATACATTATTTTAAACTTTTTTAATTATTATTATAATATTCGAAACCTTTTTGGGCGACAAACTCTCATCTCGTGAATATCTATAACAGGGCTATGACTATTCAATTAGTTATTCAAATGGGCCACTCAAAAAAACTATGATACTTGGCAGGCAGTAAATGGCAGTAAATTTGGGGAACGTTGTTAAACTATAATCTTGTAGTTGGGGGGGAGGGGGGGGACGTAATTTGATATTATATATAATATTGGTATATTTCAGTGAGATTTTAAAAAAATATGTTAGAATAAGACTAGGCCTAGTAAATATGAAAAAGTATATCGTGTCAAAATAATATAAACATATCAATCATTAATGTGAATAATGACACTTTAGGTCCCTTACCAACTTGGTAAAATTTGGTTCATACGGTGTCAGAGTGATTTGGAGACGGTCTTCTAGCCGCTTATTTCCCAGCGAGGTCCAGGTGATATTATTGTAATAAAATTGTTGACATATAGTTAAATAATTGATATAATAATTGGAAGATGGTATAAAATGGCACGATTTAAAATGATTTGAGATATATGTTTTAGTTTTTATATTGTCTAATCTATATAAACAATAGCAAAACCGATTGACTCAATCACTCATCATCACATTTCCTCAATCCCTGGGCCTGGAGACTTGAAATTTTGCGTGAAGGGTTTGTTTTAGGCCCTAGGCAGATATAGGAATGGATGCAAAAGGGGGCTTGAGTATTTTCAAAACTCACTGCTTTATCTTTTCATCCATTGGAGTTAATAAGAATTACCCCATATAATCAGAAAAAATTAAAATTGTTAAATTTCAAAATGGATGTCCAGAAAATTGATGACCTATAATTTGATAAAACCCTTTTTAAATGGGGTAAAAAATTAAAATTTGGCAGGCAGGTAAATAGATATACAAATCCAGATAATGCAGTAAATATTAATAATTTAAATTTCTAAGAGTGAATCGAAAAAAATTGTTTGTGGGGGTTTGAAGTTTTCAAAAACAAATACCGGTACTTAACAACTACTTCACTGTGTGGTAGAAAACCAAAATTCAACAGGCAGTTAAAAAGGTCACTCTAAATATACATTAAGGGCTGACATTTTTAATAAGGTATTTGGCAAAAGGGAAGGGGGACGTATTTATAGAAAAAAACACTTCTAGATGATGTAGAAAATTTAAATTTGTTGTCAGGAAGGACAGACAATTCCAGATAACCCATTTCCTCTTACAATTCGAAATTTCTAAGTAGAAGTTGTTTATATGGAAATGGAATGGGAATTTTAAAATTTCCAAAAATAACAGGAACAACTACTTTTCACTATGGTATAAAACTGAAATTTGGCAAAATGGTATAAAGAATACTCCTAATAACCATAAAAGAATTAAGATTTTAAATGGATTAAATAGGTAAGGAGGAAGGAGAAAAATAAAATCTACCGGGATTAAATAGGGATTACTCCAATAATAAAATTTAAAATATCTGCTATTTAGAAAGGGGAATGGTGAAATGGGTGTTTCAAAATTTCCAAAAATATAATAGATTACATTTTATGTGGAAAAAGATTTAAATCTTTCAGAGAGGTTCCCTCAAGATTCCAAAGACTAATGAAAAAGCACTAATTGGTGTTATTTAAAGTAGAAGTTCGACATGTAAGTGAGTAGACATTCCCAGAGAGGTGAGTAACGTCTGAACATATCGTACTACAAAATTTAAGACTAGGAAATTGAAGATCTTGAAATTATTACAAATATTATATAGCACCACTTTTATGTATGGTTTTTACCACTTTTAACTTCCATACCCCTTTTATTTTTATTAGATTTACTTTTTGCCTTTTTAACAAATTTTTATATCTTAACATATTACCCTTTTCATCCTTTTAATCATGCTTTTTCTTATTGCTTAACCCTCTATAAAACAAGAAAAATTGATTGGATTTTATTTGTACCCTTTTACCCTTTTTGATCTTTCTTTTAAATCTTTTACCTTAACATATTTCTCCTAGGCCTAGCCGGGAACTTTATTTAAAAAGCATTTAAAGTACAAATTAAAGTAAAAAGGGTAAAAAAATTCTAATAAATCTTTTTAATAAAGGATAAAATTTTAGAGTACAAAGGATGAAAAGTTAAAAAATATCGAAAAGAATTGAAAAGGGTAAAAAGAGCAAAAAGGGCAAAAAATGTAAAAAGGTCAAACGGGCATAGAGGATAAACAGGGCGAAGAAGGTAAAAAGTTCAAAAAGAGGTTAAAAGCTAAAACACGCCAAGAAAGTCAAAAGTGTCAAAGGGGTAATTTAAAAGTGGTAAAGTATGTTAAAAAATGGATTATTTTAATTATATTTCCTTTTTGCGCCTTTTACCCCTTTTTACCCTAAAATATTATACTTATTCCCCTTATTGCCCTTCTTACACTTTTAATCCTTTTTTTACACTTTTTTACCATTTTTACTTACTCTTTTAAAAAAAATTTATTAGATTTAATTTTAAGCCTTTTTGCCCTTTTTAACCTTTTTACTATTTTACCCTGAACTATTTATCCTGATTAAAGCCGGGTAGTTCATGCTATTATATTATAAAAGAACAAAATTATGAAAAAGAAAGTGTATGTATTTAAACTAAATAAAACAATGCAAACACTGAGAAAAACTTACTTATATAAATTATATTATAAATAAACATAGTGAATAAAATGAAAACGCTTACAATTTATTTTTATAATAAATGAGAATTCATATACCATCTTTCTTTACTAAATGTAAACGTAGATGAAGGTGGGAGATGTATGTAAAGAGATGGCAAGTGGTAGCTAAAATATTTTTTAAAGTTCTATAAATAGATCATTAAGATACGCTATTTTAACGGTACCTTTTATGAGCATAGATTATAAATAGTTATAATATTTTTTATGTTATTTATTTAGCACCACGTCTTACTACCCTTTTAAGTTATACGCTTAAGTACTAATTACGCTAATGGATTAGGAATTGGGAAAGTTGGATTTAGAGGAAGTGAACCCTTATTTGCATGGAGGGAGAGTGGAAAACTAGTGAGTTAAAATCGCCTCTATTTCACCTGACCGATATTCGAGCCTCGATCTCCCGGTCTTCAGTAGTCTAGCTCAACATGACAAGCGCGTTAGCTAACTACGCCACCGAAGCGGGTTTTTAAATATCGTTAATGGATTGTAGCAGTTAGCATAGGAACTGTAATCTAAATTTAAATCCAGATGAAAACTTAAAGATTCAAATTTCTGATACGAAATGAGTTATGATATTAATTGATACAATTATTTCGAACCTAAAGTTTATTGTTTATGTTAAGAAACGATTATACTGTATTTGGGGAATGTTTTTATATGTGAATCACAACTATACTAGTAGAAGCACGTTCTTAGTAATAAGTCTAATAACATTTGTTTGTTTCTAGGAGTCGAACACTGCCACCGGACCAGGGGGGAAGGGCTAGATACCAGAGCTAGAAGGAAGCTCATCTTGGCTAGCATTATCTGTGTTATCTTCATGTTGGGAGAAGTAGTTGGTTAGTTTTCACTATTTTCACTATCCAAATAAATACATAGTTTTGACATTTTTTTAAAATAATCTTTGTACTGTAGATCATATAGCGTTTTATAACTCTTTACACACCTAAGGTATTATCGCATGGAAATAACTAAATATGAATAATATACACTCTATGCATTGAAGATATATATATATATATATATATGGTCTATAATACTGTCATGATAAAATAAATATTAAATTAAGCCCCTCACTTAGCCTTAAACATTAATATATGTCTCATCTACATTCCTTGATCAATTTGTAATATCTATATTTCATATTTGTTGAAAGTTTTCTAAATACACTGTATTTATGATCTATTTGGAATATTCTTATATTAACACTGATTGAATA
Organism: Timema douglasi; assembly: GCA_901482245.1. Taxonomy (NCBI): domain Eukaryota; kingdom Metazoa; phylum Arthropoda; class Insecta; order Phasmatodea; family Timematidae; genus Timema; species Timema douglasi. Next base: position 65,671 of record CABEEJ010003818.1, read on the forward strand.
GGAATAGAAATGTAAAATTGAAAAGAGATGTACTTGCACTTGCGTAGAGAGAGGAAAGCCATAGAATTCTACTTGAGCACACCCATACACTCCCGTAATCTGTCAGCTAGACTGGACTATCATTTAATAAGATATCCATCGGTGTGCTTTGTTGATAACGTTATTAATATTTCAAAATACTTAAATTACTAGTAAAGCATTGGGATAGCTAGCTTTTAAACGCGATGCATTTTCCACATGTACATGATTTTTAATATAAATAAATAATCTAAACATCTACATTATAAGTAAAGATGGTTCAATACATAACAATATTCATACCATATAATTTTTAAAATAAAACAATAATTTAAAAACCTAATAACCTTGAGTTGGTAACGTGATACAAGGAGGTTGTTTGGGGGTAGGGGGATAAGGTACAATATAAATATATATATATATATATATATATAACAAAGCGGTAAAAAAAGGAGAGTATTTTATTTCCCAACAAACGTATACAGCTTAGTGGAGTGATGGTAAGTTGATAGTGCTTAGCTAGGACTGAGTATTGACACCAACCTATCCTCTGATATGGTCTCCTTGACAAATTAATATTACAAAGCCCAAACAGTACCAAGCAGGACCACAAGAATACTTATCTAGAACAACAAGATGTTAACAATGACACCCAACTTGAATCCCATCTAAACTTTAGAGACTAATTGACAAACAAAAATAACGAGATCTTACTATCCCGATCGGGTAGCGTCCGAACTCAGAGATCTACGTAGTTAAAGAATAAATACTCCATTTAATTTACAAACACCATTATGTGGCTTAACGAGATCCCAATATACTATGAGAGAGATCAACAATAGGTCATACACTAACTATATATATAAATTTTGGACGAGTTTACAAATTGCCTAACTGGTGAGAAGTTTGACAATACTGAATTAAAGTTATATATATCTCAACAACTATCAGTCAAATAGAAATTAACTTGGTGGGTCCTAGTCTTGAACCGTGTGGCCATTAGTAATACAATTAAAGATGCCTATAATATCAATACGTCCCGACTAACTCAGAAATTGGGTATAATATTTAAGATAACCTAACATCAACCTAGAAAACTGGCAGTTTAAATCTAAGTCCTAACATAATGTCATGCAATCACATGATAAATAACAAAGCAAAACCTAATTATTGACGTCGGTTAACATGCGGCGTCTTCCCACAAATAACATGGCCGTGGACAAACGTTGAGTTTAAAACTCTTACATAATCAAAACAGAAATTACTAAGCTCGGGTTAAAAGACCCACCAGAGACTACAAATTTGAACGTGGCTTTATACTAGCCAATATAACCCAAAATTACATAATTTAAATTTAGTGAGCCCATAGTAAATCATTTTGAATTACAGAAATAATTACGCCGAACAGAATTTTGGAAAGTAAATTATATATAATATATCTCCCAAATAAATAATTATTACTGAATAGAACCATTACGCCTAAAACTAATTTCGAAAAATAAGAAATATACCGTTGAATTAAGAGAGACGTTGCCAACCTTGGCTGAAGGCAGTCATACAAGGAGTACCAATATTAACCAAACGAGCGGTTATATAGCACAGGAAGATCAGTCAGTCATATGCCTAGAGAGAATGAGAGTGAAGGAAGGGAGAAAGAGGGAAGAGCTCGAGAACAGTCTCGCAACAAACGGAATAAACTAGAATCACGGAAAGGTGAAGGGGGTTACGGAGAGAAAAACAATATGGTTAGAATTGGTCGTTGAGCGACCGTCATTTGTTTTCTTGGGCGTGGCCTGTCTTCACGAGCCGGGGGTGTCGGTTAGTGATGAGCACAATTGAGTAATTACTCGATTCTCTTTAAAAAGAATCGAGTAATCGAGTAAAATTGCTCGAGTAATTTTTAGCGAATCATCGACTCGAATCGTCCCGTGACAATCGGTTGGACAACATTACTCGGGAGTCTTGCAATGGAATTCGATACTAATACCATGTTAATAATCTCTTCCTGTATTAGGCAGTAGACACTGACAGTGACCTCCACCCCTTATTCTCAGGTTTAACGTTGCACTACAATCAATATGAAAGTATGCGTTTTAAGAAGTGTCCAACAACAAATAATTGTTTTGTGCGCTTTTTAAACTTTTCTTTATACATTCATGTTAAAGAAATTGATAATAATTGTACATTTTTAAAAGTGAAAACAGTTTTAATGTAAAGAAATGTTAAAGAAATTGATAATAATTGTACATTTTTAAAAGTGAAAACAGTTTTAATGTATTTTCTATTTTGTAACGTACTCTAATTAGTTTCAATTTATAAATAATCATATTTTACTAAGGAGAAATTATAATCAATAACATAATTGAGAAAGACAATAATTAGTTTCATTATATACGATTGTGTAAATAAGACTGCCGAGGTGCGAGTAAAAAGAAAATAGAGTATCTTTCATCGAGTACTTTTAAAAAGAATCGGAAATGCGATACGCTTAGTTAGCATGATTTTCGATTATGTACCTTACATCTGCGAGTAATTTGTATTGAAAATGCATGTGGTAAATTTAAACCATAATGGATCATTTTTGCGTAGCAGCGGAAACTTTTGGTGAAAAATGAGCTTTAATGGAAAACGCCTTTTAAATGGATATAGCATGGTGAACAGTCCAGCCAATAAGGTCGATTCTCACTAGCTGGTAAGCAAAGAGAATACAAAAGAATAACAAGGTCTGAGTAAAGTTACCCGAGTAATCCCGGAAGAATCGAGTACTCCCGATTAAACAACACAATCGAGTTACTCGATTATTTTTACTCGATTGTGTCCTTCACTAGTGTCGGTTCATTCTTCATTTCAGTCTATGATATCGGGATTGATAGTGTGGAGGTGGCGGCTCAGTGAATTCAAGTCCGTATCCAAATGAGGCAGAGGGTGAGTTTAACATCACTTCATTGTGACGTTACATGTAACTCATTATATATTATTATTATTCCAAAATCCCAACCGGGTTGGGCATTAGTGGACCTATTTTCACAAACCCAAAATAATAGCAGGTTCGCAGATCAAAGATGACAATACCCGGCATCATATTCACAGGAAAAATTCCCCAAACAAAAACATTATAATGCCGTGACGACATAACTAAGTTATTTTAACTCTCAATTAGAAATAATAAAGACATACCAAAAAATGTAATAATATTGTAAATATCTCAAAGACAACAAATAATTAATTGTCAATTTAAGTTTAAAGTTTAGATTTTAAATCAAAGCAAGAGTAATTAAAATCAAAGTTCCAGTTTTACAGATGAGATAAATATTATAGAGTTCAATAATTAAATATTCCAAAAAAGTTTAGAGTTCAATATATTTGGGTGGAAAAGCCGTCGAAAAACCAATTTAGAAAAAAAAAATAACAATGTTACACCAAAAGTAGAATTTTGCTTAAATTTTGAATAAGCCGAAGACTCTCTCATCTAACAAGTTACGAAGTGACACCAAGAGTGACGCTTGGAGACCAAATACCACTATACATCTTAAGGTCTTCCACAGGGGGAAACAAATCATGAGCGAATCACAGACATTCGGTTGTTGCATCTTCCGAACCTCCAGAGACAGTAATGCCGTTTGGTCCGTAAAGGAATATACGGCTGATTTTTTGTTTGAGTACTGAACCACAGTCGTGACTCTTAGCCTCTTGCTATAATTTACTAAACCTGGTCTACAGGTAACGTCTTATCCACGTTTTGCTTAATCAGTCAAGACGTATCAGTCCAAATGTTTCATGTGGAAAGAGAAATGGACGTTTTGTGTGAACTGAATGAGGACGGACGATCACCCAGAAAACTGATCAGCCGGTTATTGTTTTCCGGCAACACGTCAGTCATATCGTTACATGTAGACACACTTTGGTCTTTCCCCTGTCTTGCACTTTCCCTCGACTAGTGCGGAACGAATATTGTTGGCTTATTTTTGTTTGGTTTTCTAAATAGTTTTTAGACGTTTAAAATGTAAAGCTTATGGAAATGGACAAGTTAGTTTTTTTTTTATTGAATTCATTGAGTTAAATGGTCGCTTGGCAAATTAAATTGAAGGAATATAGTGATCGAGACCACAAATCAAGAATATGTTGTATTTGTCAATAAATGTCAGGAAGTGGAGCGTGGCGCTACAAAGGACACAGCTGCTATGGAAAATCAACTGTTTTCGTTCAGTTTTCGTAAAGAGTTACCAAACGATAAGAAGTCAACACGTTCTGGTGCTGGTGCAGACGACCTTCACAAGCCTTCTCTTTGGTACTTTGATTTTCTTTCATTCCTAAAATATGATCAGCAATATAAAGGAAGATTCAGAAAATGAGGTAGGCTATTATTACATTGAAAATTCAAAAATCTGGGGCTTAAAAAATACACACACACAAATAACATTAATTTATTTACTTATATATTGGTAGATACTAATGGTGCTAAAAACATTAAATAGCAATTCACTTCAAAGTCAATTTACTTAATACAATTCTTATCATAGCGTGATGTCGTTGTCCAGCCACGGTATGTTGTCGATATCCCTTCTTCTCAACTAATACAAAGCCTACAGCGATGAATAAGGTATCAGTTGATAGGATTTTTTACCGACTTATGACATAGCATACTCAGTTTACGTTAAAACTCATGGTTTGTTTAAAATTTAAGTTAAAATAAAAATCTAACAATAGTTTTGTATCAACTACAGAAAATAAACTCTCTTTGCTATTTTGTGTGTACACTTCTCTGAGTATTTAACCTCAACCACCCAACAAAAGACTAAATCATTTTTTGGGGGGAGGGGGGAGGGTAAGGTTGAATTTACGAAAGTTTTGCAAGGGCTTACTGGTAACTCTTTTTTAAAGTAGATTTTTTCATCTTCCAGAACAAGCCCACACCTGCCAAGTTGAAGGTTGTGCATAATGTCTGGGTTACATCTCACTCCCAGCATAACACAGAACCATCTTCCATCTTTTCATGGCCTGTCATCTGATGAGATATATATCTTTGAGAGCATATTCTTCTTAAAAAATGGTGAAGGACACAGCAAGTAATACTATTTTGAAAATCTAAGTTAATAACCGTATGAAGAACTCGAAGTCAAGACCCCATTATTCCAAATGTGTTTTCAACGACACGTCTAACCCTTGATAAGCGATAGATAAGAATTATTGTGTATTTATTTGATTTGTACTTAGGGTATGGTTTCAGGAAGTCAGAGCACATTCCAAAGGCTCCGTCGCCTAACAACTTATACGATAAAAACTGATCACAATTCGAAACTTTTCCATATTTTGGAATTTTGAGGCTATCATTTGTAAGCCATTTAAAAAAATTAATATTTTAAATTACTCCTCCAACAGAAACCCTACAATTTGTGCTCACATGACAATAAATAAACTCACATTCAGCACTGGCAATATCTACGAGTACGATACTGTGGGTGTTTTTATAGTTGAAATAACAGGACCCACTTTGTGCTGGGGGTGCAGTCCTCACTTGTTTACTATCTACAGCAACGCGGCAATGAGGGAACTGCCATTTTCTTTCAAACCAATCAGAAATATCAATACAATTTTTTTCAGTCGTCAGAAACTAAAACAAATGGAAAACATAAAGCTAGTGAAATACTATTAAAGAATTATTATTAACAAATTGAATTATTTTAAACAATTTTTTTCACCGCAATGTAAAGTGATCTTTTTTTTATATATATAGATAAGAGGAACTATTGAGTGATGGATAGGAACCTCATTGATTAGAGACAATCTAACTTCCTGCGACTCCTTCAACACCAGGGGAAGGAAGAACAATGATAAGTGTGCCAAGGGGTAGCTCATCTTCCCCCGTACCCAGATATTACATAGTAAGAAACAGGAAACAAGGAGGCAATGATGATTACACCACTGAGGTACTACAATTAGCTTGAAAAAAATAATTAAAAGCACTCCAATCGGAAGATTCTTTCGATGTTTATGGAAAGCGTACTATGCATTAGCTATTCGACTTTAAGGGCAAACAGAACATCTTTGCCCAAACTATCATTGATGATGTCCTGTTTGAAGTGAAAATGGAGAGATGGATTAAATAATTCACTGTCATAAATCGCGGAAACAATAGATATCTACATTACTGAAGATCGATTGGTGTCTCTTCTGGAGAACACATCTTATGGTGTCAAACGGTTTACCGTATAACCTTACTGCAGAACCCACCCTCTCCACTCCCCCCCCTCCCACACACACAAACGAAGCACTTTTTTAACAACCAGCCATGGTAAATACATGTACAACAAGGAATGAGACCCCATGCCCTGGTACTTCTGGTTCTGCAAAGCCTACTCAGTTATTTTCTAATTTTGATGTAAGCCACCCCTAACGTGTAATGAAACAATATATAATATAATTTTATGTTTTCTAAAATATTATAATGTGCTTATCACATAGTGATATCAGTATTGTAATAAGTATATTTAAAAAAAATTTTAAACATTGTACTATTCATTTACTTACCTTTAAATACTTATTTTTTCAGAATTCGGTATATGGTTTGACAATTTATATAGCAGAGTGTCGTTAGAGAATTCAGTATTGCCAATAACTCTGATCAGTGGCGTAATTTTTTTTTTAAACGGGGCCCCTTCTCCAGAAACAATTTTGGCCCCCTGACCTATTTACTTTTTGATCGTATTTAGTTAACGTATTTAAGGTGTTGGAGTAGGAATATAAATAAAAACTTAGGTTAGAAATATGAAAAATGAATCAATTACTTTTCTCTAAAATCTGAAACTTAAATATTTTATTACTAAATAGACATTTAACACATTTTTATACTAAGTCAAGTCAAGCTGAGCAAGCATAAGCAGAGAGAGAGAAAAAAATCCCACCATCGTACGTAAACAACAATTTTGACATTATAAATGTACAATCAGTCTTCCCTGAAAGGTAACAAACAGGCCTACCTTGCTTGATTCTACTATGGTATATTACATGATTGGACCATGGTATAGTGATGGGCAGAATCGGATAAAAATAATCGATTCACTTGATTATTCTGAATAATCTATTCATTCAATTCTTTCAAAAACATTCGAATGAAAACAGTAGCTGACTTGATGCGAGCTGGCCGATTCATTCTCTTACCCCATCCTTGCCAGAAGTGCTGAGGAAAATCGACCTTATGATTATGAATGTTTCCAGGCTATCTCTATACAGGTCTTCATTTCTATTAGGTTCATTTTCAATAAATAGTCCCAATTTCTACACAATAATCGACCTTACGCATTCGAATGATTCTAAGGCTAATTTAATACAACGTTTAAGTGGTTGTACAGTTTACAATCGAATATCAGCCAAAAATAATTTGAATGAAAACTACAAAATGATTCGATTATTTTGCGACATTACCACGAAGATTTTTCTTTTTCATTTCCTTTAAAGTTTACCTTTCTAATTAACTAAACGCAAATAGCACGAACTGTTTGAGAGATAATTTTTTTTAAACTTGGATTATATTCATTAAATAGATAAGTATATACTTTGTATGTATTCAATAAAACATTTCCAGGCCATAACACTCAGATCGTATTATAATTGTATTCACTGAAATAATTTTACATACTTATAACACAAAATATCATTATCCAGCAAACTTACGTCGTCATTTGTCAGTAATAGAAAAGTGTTGATAAGCTGCAAACGTAACGAAATGCGTTTCGGGAGAACTGACAGCAGGGTGAAGAGAATAGTAGCACAAAGCAAAACGAGCAACTAGTAACTACTTTTAGAAGTAGTAAATATCTGATTATTATCGACTCTTTACTACTTCTCAAATTAATTCGAATGATTCTTTCGATTCATTCGATTACTTTTCAAAGAATCGATTGATTAATGATTGCAAACTATCCTTTTAAATTAAGAATACATAGACCTATATAGAAAAACCCATTAAAATATATTAATCAGTTCAATTTATTTAAAATAAAAAAAGTTAAAATATCTTAAGAATAAAAGCATCCATAGCATGAGGTATGCATGCATCAACCGTAGCCTTATAATAACATTTAAAACTAATGCTAAAACCACATAATGGACGTGAATGCCTATTCTGCATCGCCCCAGTATACATATAGGAAATTGAGAAGTCAAATATAATTATAAAACAATAATAATAAGTTTTCAAAAATATTAAAATACAAAATGGTTACTAATACATTTATAGAGGGCTGACCCATTTCGGGATTAACGACCCAAATAAAATGGAACAGGATATGTTGGATACAAAACACTACTACTTTCATGGAATAGTAAAGTTAGTTGCAAATATTTATTAAGTATTTAGAAATTTTAATTAGGAGGAACTATATTATTGAAATTAATGTATTCAAAAATTACTTAAAAAAATATTGTTGTCTATCTTAGACACAAATTCATATTAATAGTGTAGTTATAGAATTACTACAATAGAAGTTGTAATTTTTTCGGGCAATATACTAATGATAAATGCCATTAGCGTCCACCTTGGCAAACCAAATACTACTTTGACTAGTTGGAACAATGGTTTATTAACAATGACGGTGAAACTTTACAAGAACTACTTTATACTCCCAATATAGTTTTAGACTCTAAATTTAAATTATGAAGTGTATTGCTACGTTTTGGAAAGTATCAAATAAATATAACACTCAATAGAGAGAGATAGACCTAATCTTTCTTGATAAAGAGAATACTTTACTGGTAAGGATAGACGAATTGATAATTTTTGTAATAATATTTCTAGTATACGTGCCTTTTTTGGCACATATACCTTTCATTCGTACACTTATCTATGTTGATAACTGTTGCTTGTGATCAGTCATATTCATCTTCAAATAACTTTTTAGTATATGTTCCCGTAGTGCAATTACTAGATCTCCCTTGAAAACTTAATGATTAGAGTTGACCTCACTTACATTGAAACTCCATGCTTGACAATTACATAATATTATAGGTTGGATCACTGCTTTATAGAGAATTGTTTTTGTGTGTATAGCTAACTCCCTGCCCTTTAGTAGTGGATATAATTGGACGAACCTGCCTGTTGCTTTCTGATTAATGTCCTCTGTGTGTTTTCTCCAAGTTAATTTAGAATCTATTGTGACTCCTAAGTATTTTGTTTCTGTTTTTACGGGAATTTCCGTATCGAATAGTGTGAGAGGGGTTGGTAGCTGTTTGTTTCTTTGGCTTATGATTATGGCGGCGGATTTGGCAGCGTTGACCTTGATCCGCCAGCTTGTGAGCCAAGTCTTGTAAGTTAACCAGATATCTCTGCATCGCAAGACTGGCATAGTTGATGTTTTTGTTGGTGGTGTAAATCATAGTGTCGTCTGCAAAAATTCTGACTTTGGTTTGCTCGTGTATTGGAATGTCGGAGATGTATATGTTGTACAGGTGTGGTGAGAGTGAAGATCCCTGGGGCACCCCTGCTTTTATGGCGTGT
>CABEEJ010003819.1:0-44170 GCA_901482245.1 Timema douglasi
AGATGTCTTGTAAGAGGTGAAGGAAGGGTTTGGTAATCAGATAAATCTTTGCCGGGACCGAGGATTGAACCCCGGCCGCCAGCACAAAAGTATGATACCTTACCCCTAGACCACCAGGTCCTTTGGTTAAAGTTTCAGTTTTAAACGATTCAAGTTATAATAAGAATTACGGAAAGTCTCGTTGTATTTGGGTTGGCCAAGGAGGGTCTAAAGATGGGCGTGAGAAAAAAGATACCATGTGCCTAAATGACCACAACATTAAAAATGTATCTATCTTTCTGTATTAAGTAATTTGTTTTCTTTTAATCATGTAACCAGTGATTTAAAATGTATATTAGTTTTTTTTATCACAGATAAGACTTCCGCATCTATTTCATAAAATTCCATTTATTTAAACGGCTATATTCTCCACCCTACCATTATCTAATTAACCCCGAGAAGCTCTACCGAGCCCACTGACTGCCGCGGACAATATCTGTAGAAGAAGATGAAGATTGGAGAGTTTCGACTGGTTAGAAAGTAGAGAGTAGTTAGTTCTTTAACAGCCGTAGTAACGTGAAGGATTTTATATATTAGTCTAATGGTGAGGGAAAAGGCTAATTAAATTATAATATCATTGTTAATTTAAGTCCCTTCTCAATTACATCCATGATACACTTGTAAGAAGGGGCGTACTTCAATTAAGAAATAAAAAATACCTGCCAGATGGTCCACATGAATTGCGGAACAACCTGTGATCCCATTCAACTCATAACCACTAACCTAACCTAATTCTACCTAACCTTACCTAACGTAACCTAACCTCTATGTTATATTTTTAACAAAGTCATTATGAATTTAATTTTTACCCCAAAGTTTGTGTAAGGGTATTACCGAGCTCAGATTAGCTGTTCCGCAATTCGTGTGCACCCGTATTAGCTGTTCCGCAATTCGTGTGCACCTGTATTAGTTGTTCCACAATTCGCGTGCACCCGTATTTGCTGTTCCGCAATTCATGTGCACCCGTAGTAGTTGTTCCACAATTCATGTGCAGCCGTATTATCTGTTCCGCAATTCCTGTACACCCGTATTAGTTGTTCCGCAATTCCTGTACACCCGTAGTAGTTGTTCCACAATTCATGTGCAGCCGTATTAGCTGTTCCGCAATTCATGTGCACCCGTAGTAGTTGTTCCATAATTCATGTGCAGCCGTATTATCTGTTCCGCAATTCCTGTACACCCGTATTAGTTGTTCCGCAATTCCTGTGCACCCGTAGTAGTTGTTCCACAATTCATGTGCAGCCGTATTATCTGTTCCGCAATTCCTGTACACCCGTATTAGTTGTTCCGCAATTCCTGTGCACCCGTATTAGTTGTTCCGCAATTCGTGTGCACCCGTAGTAGTTGTTCCGCAATTACTGTACACCCGTATTAGTTGTTCCGTAATTCCTGTGCACCCGTATTAGTTGTTCCGCAATTCGTGTGCACCCGTAGTAGTTGTTCCGCAATTACTGTGCACCCGTATTAGTTGTTCCGTAATTCCTGTGCACCCGCATTAGTTGTTCCGCAATTCGTGTGCACCCGTAGTAGTTGTTCCGCAATTCCTGTGCACCCGTATTAGTTGTTCAGCAATTCGTGTGAACCGGTAAGAATAATTGTCCTTTAAGGATACCCTGAATATATTCCAATAGATGGATAACAAGTGTTTCCAGAAACATAGTTGGAGTGCTGCATGAAACCCGCGTATTTTTTTTACTGCGTCTTAATACCGGTTCAGGTTATACTAATCTATGATAATTACACTAATGGGCTAGGGATGTGGACGGAAGCATTTTAGTGGTAATCTACTCGCATCTACATGAAAGGATAGTGGGCAACTATTTAGGAATTAATAGCCTTCAGTAGACCGGACCGGGATTCGAATTCCGATCTACCCGTCATCATCAGGCCGGTCCAACATGAGAGTGATGCCTTAGATGATTCGGCAACTGAGTCGGGTCAAATTACAATAATATATGGCATTTTTATAAACATTTTATATTCAAGTGTGGACTATAATTTTGTCAATTATAAGATTATTATAGCTGTATAAAATCACTATGGATTTCATTTTAAAGAACCATTGTTTAGAATGTCTGTACTGAAATGTCTTGAATATACAGTATTTAGAGTTAAAAGCTCTTTGGTCACATACATTTGAAATTTTCATATTGAAAATTATGTGAAAAAAAAGGTGTAATCTCAATAATAATCCACACGCCTCATCCAATGAGGAATAAAGTAAAAGTATCACTGATAGATATGATCACCGTCGTCATGTCGTCACCACCATCTATGAAAAACCAAGAAACATTTTCGAAACTAATTTCCAACGATTATTATAGTGGAGTTGTGCAATCCACCCCTTTGATCAGTATACGCACACCTTTCATGACGCACCGGTAGCCTAGCCTCAGGCGTTGAGGACACTAAAAAGGCTGCTGGTGAAATTATTTAGTTTGGCTCATTATTTAAATGGGTAACATTTCCATTAAAAAAAAGTCTGCTAACATTTAAAGTATTTTCATTGTTTTATGAAACCAAATGACAAAGGCAAAACTTGCGGAGTAGTTATTTATTACTTCTTGTAACCCACTTCTGTGGCAGAATGGTCTAAGGCGTCACTCTCGTGTTAAACTGGCCTGCTGACGACAGGAAGATTGGAGCTAGAATCTTAGTCGAGTTTCTCGAGGATGATTTTTCCTAAATAGTTTGCCACTATTATTTAAAGCAAATGCGGGTGTATTACCTCTATAACGCTTCTTTCCACATCTTTACCCCACTACAGTAAATATCATATATGCGTACAACCTGAACAGGCAGTAAGATGCGGCGAAAAAAAAGAATATTTTTTGCAAACATTTATTAGTAGAATTATAAGTCTGATTTTAAATAATAAAAGTTGCATAGCTGTAAATCTAAAACCAAACTATTTATTACTAACTAAAATAAGATATGTGTAATTTTACTTATCTAAAGTCATCAACGTAGCAGCCTTATTAGTGGTTTTACATTTTTTCAACTGTATAATCCAACAAATTGAATTCCAAGGAATCTTTTTTTTAACCTGTAATTTAAACTTTGTTTTGATACTCAGTACATCCATCAATTTATGAAATTAAATATATATATTTAATTCAAAATAATAAGACTAACCTCAAGGTTATTTTAAATTCCTTCAAGGTTTTATTTTATCTAATCTTTTTAACAAATGTCCATTTATGACTTAAATAAAAAATCTTTGATATATTAATATTACTTTTCTTTTTATTTACTATAATTTTAATTTTTTAAAATGATACAATTTTCAACCTAACAGATAAATGTTGTCAAATTATTTCCTCAGTAAAGTGTAATTTAAGTAAGTACATTTTAACGTAATATACTGCAAGTAGATCGATAAATTCACATAAAGTAACCATGAAATATACCTGTATCAGTGATAAAATAGTCTAAGCTGTCAATATTGTAATATAATGGATTGTTGTTGAACCAGAGCTCAAGGTTCGAATCTAGAATGGATATATTATGAGTTTTTTTCAAATGTTTTATAAATATGGCCTTCCCGTATTCTTTTAACGCCAATGTGGGTGCCCTTCATATAAATATTTTCTTTCAACGTTGTACCTTGGATAAGCTGATAATAATCATTGTATTAAACGACATTATTAAAAAAAATTATAGTATAGGGAAGAGGTTTACAAGTTTAGGTCTTAGCAGCATTTGTAAATTAAAAGGTCGTGATTTAAGATTTATTATAAATGTGATTTCTTTAATGATCTTAAGGTAGACACCTAGTAAAAGAGTAAGTACAGTGCATAAATGTCTCTTGTATTAAGGTGGAAGTGGAGGGAACGCGAGCTAATGCAGAAGTTCTTATAGCAAAACTTATTGGGTAAAAAAAAAATTCTCCATTAGAAACATGGAGTTTAATTTTCTTCACTTGGTAACCTCAACAATTCTTAAATATCTCTTATGGATGTACTTTAATTTAATGACAACTTTTTCTCTTCATTTTACAAAGTTTCTCATTTAATTCCGCTATCCTCATGACAGATATTCAACAACTGTTGAGGTCATCTTGTGAGGAAAATTAAATTTTATATCTCTAGTAGAATAACATCTTATTTATTTTAGCTAAAGAAATGTTTTACTATAAAAACTGCACAAAAACTGACCTTTTCTCGCGTTCGCTACACTTCCACCTTAAATACAGACTACTCCATCTTAATGTATATGAGTAAAGAACTACCATTAATACGTGACAACACCTGGATAGCTCAATGGTAGATCATTGACGCACTAAGCCAAATGTACTTGGTTCGATTTACATATTAGGGTGTATTTTTAAACTAACTATAATTTAATTTAAAGACACACTTAATATTTAATTATATACTGGATTAAATAAGACTTTTTTTCCATGTAGACTACATTTGTATAATCTCAACTGGAATTAAACTAGAAAGTAGATTTAATATTATGAACCACATTCAGTCTGCCTGCATATAAATGCATCAGTAATGTCTTGTATGTTCTGTGAATAATGGAGAGGTTAGCCTTCAAATCCTGGCTGAGGGTACGTAGGTGATTTTATCCAAACAGCTTCCTAGTCTCTATTGACACATTGATGTGAGTATATCTCATTTACATTTTATCTTCCGTATCTCCACATGTATATGTATGAATGTGTAGATAGTCCATGAACAAACTATATAAAACACTTTCCAACTGTCACACGAAAATAAAAATCACTGTGAGTGAACTATATAAACAGCTTTACAGTTACTTAGATAATTCAAAATAACTGTGAACTATATATATAGTAAGATTTACAATTATTGTAAAAAAAAATCAAAATTTCCGGGAACAAACTATACAAACAACTTTACAATTTTCTAAAAAATCCTAGAATTATCTTAAGCCAATTATATCAACAACTTAAATCGCCGTGAACCAACTATATATATATATATCAGCAGCTTTCCAGCCGTGTTAGATTCTCCTACACTGTAAACACATTAAACAAACAAAGAATGTGAAAGTAGACCACAGCTGTTTGAGGATATTTGTTCAAATAAACAAAAACGCATTTAAGGAATAAAACCTAAACAAAATATAGGTAACATAGTTCACTTTAATATTCACTAATGATAGGAGTTGTACAGATGGAAAGTGAAGTGTACTTTGTCTTAGAAGGTCAAGAGATCTATTTCAGATCGAGTTCACCATAGACTTGTTTTTTCTCATTGTGGTTTGTGATCCTAACCCCAAGCAAGGATGAAATGACGGATAATTTCTACGGTTTCACATTATTCCTCCCAAAAAATGTGGTTACATTTAATATACATCATACTTTACTCAACCCGATAGCACTAGAGTTTTTTTAGCATCACGTCATACTTCCCGTTTGGATTATACGTTTCACTAGCGTAATTAAATACGGATAATCGGACGGGTAGTAAGACGCGGTGCAGAAAAAAACCCTCAATATATCATAACGCCATTAAAATGAGGTGAACTATATAACGTTGTCCAATACGCACTTGGAAACATTTTACGGAAACCATTTTTATTTTATCACCGCGTCTTACTACCTTTTCAGGTAATACGCATATATTGCATTTACTGTAATAAGGTATGGATGAGGAAGGAAGCATTTTAGAGGTATTATATCAGCATTTGCATGTAGGTAGAGTGGGGAACTGTTTAGAGAAAAAAACCCTCCCCAAACCCCCCCCCCCCCCACCCCCNAAACCTTAAAAGTGTTTTTGCAATGCCGTCTGTCCAACCCTAAAATTAAGAACAATTTACTTAAGGACGAAAACATAAAACTCGGCGTTGATTAAGATTATAAACAAAATGGACATTTTAATTTTTACATGAAAATTATTTTAGAGTACTTTACTAAAGTGGGAATTTTCAAATCTATGTAACTATTTGAGATACTAACTAACTTATCATATCAAAATTGTAGTATTAATAAATTAAAAAACTTTTATTTGATTTTTTTTATCAAACTAGTAGTTTCTGAGATATTGGCAAATATATTAATACAATTTTGTGAGCTTAAGTTGTAAAAAGATACTACCTAAGTTTTAACGCAATAATTCTCCAATCCCATAAAGTAAGAAATAGTAGGTCTCTAAGAAATGTTATGTTCTCTTTCTTTCAACCGGTTAGGTGAAATGTTTGTACAGAAATGCTCTATCTCTATCATTTTAGACTCAATAGTCAATATTTAATAGCAATGCAATAACCATAGGATGTGCAATCCCTAATAAAATGTCCAAAATTTTAACCGAAAGATGAAATTTTAATACGAAGTGTTGTTGGCGCTTGTGGACCCAAAATCGATCTTTCTTATTGGTCCAAACATACAAATTAGAACATTAATTCTTTTTAAATATAATTATAATTTGGAAAACCAGGAGTCAAAAAATGTTTTACGTAAGTAAAGCGCAATTTTTGCTCGAATTTGCTAATGTATATCATTTCGTTTCACACATATTACGAGTTTTGAGTAAATATCCCCATTTTTAGACAATAGAGTGAGAAAGTCCGTGCGGAGCTCCGTACTATTTATTTTTAAATGTGTATTTTTCGGAAATAATTTGGGACAGGTTGGCGTGTTTCCTTTGTTTTTCCCGAAGAAGAAACAATGTTTCCTTTCTTCTATTTCAAATGCGTTACAAGAAACAAAGTCTGCGTGTTTGGACGTGTTTGCCAACATTGTCGACAACAATCAACAGAGGATAGTCTGATTCTGTCGTTCAAACAGAGCACAACATTTCCTTATTTTCTTCTAACGTTCTAGTTGGTCAAGTCTTTCATGACTGAAAAAATACAACTCTTAAACTTATATAAATATTTCATACCAATACATTGTTGTAGGATTCTACATGTGAAGACCATGATTATCGCATCAAAAAACCAAAGGTTTTAAACGAAATTTATGAAACGCTCTCAGTATATGCCAGTGAAGACGAAAAAAAGTTAACTGGACCTTCGTGTGTGGTTTTGTAAAGAGCATAAGAAATATTATAGATCGAAAAAAATATTAAAAAATGGCTGGGAAACTATGTTTTATCAATGAAGCACGGTCGTAAAACAATGTTTGTTTAACTGTCTGCACACAATGTAACAACAAATTTATTGTTTTTCATGCTTGAAAGCTTCTTCCATATGTTTGTGAGCAGCAGTATTTTTTTTTAGAATCAATAAGAAACAGTTTCCGAAAAAAGTTTCCAAACAATGTTTCCAATTGTGTACTAGTTTCTAGGAAATTTCAGTCAGTGCAAGAAGCATATCCCACCCCTTTCAATGGTTTTACGTAGTGGAACCAATTTATATATATTTTTAAACTAATAGATTATTATAAAAAAATACATTTTCTTTTCACTTTTTATAAATGTATGTCTATGAATATCTTTAACAAACCCCTATAAAATAAAAGGTGAATTTATTATTATTAAATTTTGTATTAATAAATAATTTTCCCTTTTCTATTATAAGGGAGTGAGATTGCATATATAACAATCCATGTGAGAAAGGGGGAAAATTCGTGGAACTTGTAATAAACGTGGGATTAGCAGAGAAGAGCATGCATTTGATCCTCCCCTAAGATTTTGTTGACACTCATTTTTCCTTCTACCATCTCGATAATATAGAATTCACCTCAGAAACCCTTAGAATATCCCACTAGAACTTCCTACTTGACAATAAAATATAACCCGTTTCGGTGGCGTAGTTGGCTAACGCGCTAGTCGTGTTGACCTCGACTGCCAAAGACGGGGAGATCAATGTTCGAATCTCGGTCGGGTGAACTGGGGTGGTTTTTCCCTAAATTGTTTTCCACTCTCCCTCCTCGCAAATACGGGTTCACTTCCTCTAAATGCAACCTTCTAAATTCCTAATCCATTAGCGTAATTAGTAGTTAAGCGTATAACCCGAACGGATAGTAAGACGCGGTGCTAAAAACAAAATTAAAAAATAAAACATATTCTATGGCAGTTGAGAAGTGTCTATTAAGTAGCGCCTCCGTATCCGCGGTTTACTATTATCAAAGTAGGCCTTAACAAATAAGAATCACCATTAGCGTGGAGAGAGGATGGGAGAACCACCATAATAACAACTCACTTATCAAAAACCACACTCAGTTCACTGAGCCATGATTCGAACCTTTGCCTCCTCGTCAACAGCTATCGAGAGCTATCTGCTAATCACGCGCTCGCTCTCACGCTTGTCGGTCTGGCCGAACCCAAAAGTCACAATGCCTACACCATCACCCCACTTCATCTCCTCATCATAGCTATGGTGCTATCATATCACCATCACCATCACCATCATCATGTGATCTCCGCAACCAGAAGAATGGATAAATTAAGCATACTGTAGTGTACAGTAGGCCTAAACGTTATTATAATGCACTTTATTTAATGTTGGTAATGTCTTACTGTTAATAATTTATCAATTAAACTTTACGGTATTTATTTATGTTACATGAATATAATATCGTACAATATTTCAGTATTATCTGTGGTTTCACGTAACCGTGGTAGATCTAAGGAACGTATTACCGGTGGATATGGGGGCCCTACCGTACTATATATGGTTCTATAACAATAATTCGATAAAATATATGTAGATAAAAATATATAAATATATATACATATTTAATTTATTTGGTATACTTTGTCTATGGTTAAAAGGGCCATAGCCTTCAGCCACGGCCAAGGATGATTCATAAGAGGCTAAAAAAAGAAAAATGGGAAACCTCTTTGGTGGCCACGTGGTCAAACGCGCTATTCTCGCAGTATAATATAACTTCTAGTTTTAAATCTTGGTCGGGTGTTTTTTCCAAAATAGTTTCCCACTTATCCCTCCACGCAAATGTGAGTACACTTCCTATAAATATAAATTCCTTAATCCCTAAAACTATTAGCGTAATTAGAACTTAAGACTAAAACCCGAACGGGTAGTAAGATGCTGTGCTAAAAATAAAATGGGTGTGGTTGATTTTGCGTAGTGCAGGTTCTTCTTAAAAACTGGTTTAGCTTCTTGTCAAAACACCTTCTTCACCTTATGGTGTCAGGACCTCTCTCAACCGGTCCTTGAATAAACTAGAGGACCGGTCTCATTAATGCCACGGGGTCATTCTGACCTCCCCCCCTTAACGTTTGGTCAAGTATATCTGACGTGAAAGGTGATCTCAAGTTCACCATCCGGAATAAGACCTGCAAGGTGACCAAGTTGCGCGCGTTCTTCAGCTAATTGGCGTTTTGCGATGCATCTCTGGTCACTTATTCACGTGGTAGCCAGGGCTCAAACACGTGACTTTTCCTGGCAGTCTTAGGTACAACCAACACGTGGGTCACGGCATTTAACCTCTCCCACTGTAACTGATAATTTTTTTTTTTTTTCGTTTAAGGCGAGAGTATAGGGAGCGAAAGTTGAAGGCAGTATTTTTGCAGTTTGAATACATAAAATATTGCTCTGTCAACGGGGTCAGTCTCGTACTGTTTGATTTTTAAGTAACAAGCATCCTGGAGTTTTATTCTTGGCTGGGTGTATAGAGGGGATTTAAAAAAAGATAGTTTCCCACCGTTCATCAAAGAAAATGAAAATACTTTTCATGTAAAATTCAATTTTTCTCATATATACCTCATTATAATCCTCATCAACTGTTTTAAACCTATGGCTGGGTCATTTTAGTTAAATGCCTCCATCTTCATCTGTCCTTCCACCATTATTACTCCTCTATTCGCTTCCATTATTCTCCTCTTACTCGCACACTTGATGTTATCTGCTCTTACCAGATCTTTATTGGTCTTCCTTGCGGTTTTTTCCATAAATACTTCATCTCAATAATTATGTTTGGGATTATTTCCTTTTTAATCCTCAGTACATGACCATACCATATCACCCTTGTTCCTCTACTATATCATGTACTCCAACATCCTCATTACATGAGTATACCATATATATAAACGGCGTTTCCCCGTTTCCCTCCCCTAAATTCCACTACAGACAATTATTTATCAAATACGATCTCCAACACCTTAGTTCAGTTAAAACGTGTCTGAATTCTGAGTTATAGATCCTGGGTTTAATTCCCGGTATGGCCGAGGAAAAAATTAATTGCTGAAATGTGGATTTACCCTTTAACAGTGATGAATTAACACCTGGGAGTCTAGATGTTACGTCTGTTCTAGATTTGAGTTAGTTTATAAGTTGTGTGGGGATATAATCAGTTGGTTTAGAAAGTGCACGTTAAATACCTCAAATAAAAAAACGCAGTGACGATAGCTAATACTATCATCATCATGGACAGCTCCAAGCCGCTGGCTGGGTCTGTTTGGAACACGAACCTCTACACCATGTCCTTTCCTCCCATCACCTCCCTCCCTCCACCTTGAACCAGTTCTCTCTTCTTTCCTCCACACTCCTCCTTACTCCCTTCAGCCATCTGTCCCTCGGTCTTCCTCTCTCTCTCCATCTTGAACCAGTCCTCTCTTCTTTCCTCCACACACCTCCTTATTCCCTTCAGCCATCTGTCTCCTGGTATTTCTCTCTCCCTCCACCTTGAACCAGTCCTCTCTTCTTTCCTCCACACTCCTCCTTACTCCCTTCAGCCATCTCTCCCTTGGTATTTCTCTCTCCCTCCACCTTGAACCAGTCCTCTCCTCTTTACTCCACAGTCCTCCTTACTCCCTTCAGCCATCTGTCCCTTGGTCTTCCTCTCTCCCTCCACCTTGAACCAGTCCTCTCCTCTTTACTCCCCACTCCTCCTTACTCCCTTCAGCCATCTGTCCCTTGGTCTTCCTCTCTCCCTCTCCCTCCACCTTGAACCAGTCCTCTCCTCTTTACTCCCCACTCCTCCTTACTACCTTCAGCCATCTGTCCCTTGGTCTTCCTCTCTCCCTCCACCTTGAACCAGTCCTCTCCTCTTTACTCCACACTCCTCCTTACTCCCTTCAGCCATCTGTCCCTTGGTATTCCTCTCTCCCTCCACCTAGAACCAGTCCTCTCCTCTTTCCTCTACACTCCTCCTTACTACCATCAACCATCTGTCCTTTGGTCTTCCTCACGGGTTCCTACCTCCTTCCTCCATATCCAACCTCCTCCCGGGCATCATTTCCCTCTCCATTCCTCTCACATGACCAAACCACCTAAGTCTTGCTAAACTAATACCATAAATGACAACATTCAGTTATTAGCGAAGTTTGAAATAAACAAATCGCAAAAAATAATGAATTACCTTCGATTTATTTATATTTATCTTTTTAATCACAAGTTTATGAAGCACCTCATTTTCCCGTGGGGAATATATTTTCTTAACCAATATGGGAAATGGTAATGATAATGATGATGATGATGATGAATGGCATTATATCGGCTGCACCATGTGAGGATAATGTGTGCCAAGGTACAGTACTTGGACTTCCACATTGATTAACCTTGCTTCAATTCAGTAACAAAAAAAATAAACCTTTTTAGTTTACTCGTAATATTTACAACGCCGTTTTTAAAACGGGATATAGTTTATTGCTACAAAGATTTGTATACTCTGTCAGGTAATAGGCCGGAACTAAGTTAGTTACTTCTTTGTTCTAAATTATCTAATTCTTTATAAGGTAAATATTAAACTATTTTATTCACAAAATTATTTAGTTAATTAAAAGTTTTGTCAGCAACATTTAAGTTTTTTTTAAAAAAATTGTTATATTATTAAAAATTGTTTAGGGTAGTTTTTATCATTGCTATTTGTGCTTCACGTCTAACTACCCATCCGTAATAATAATAAATTTATACTAAGAGGCAAAGGGGAAGAAGTTGACTTTAGATTTTATTGGAGAAAAAGTGGGAAACTATTTACGTGAGCTATTTATTTGCACAAAAATCACAAAATGTCTAAACTGCCACCATTTGATTTAGATATACAAGATTATATATATATACAGATATACAAGATATTATATATATATATATATATATATATATATATATATACACGCACACACATGTTAAGTTGTGTGAACTTCAGTTGACAAAAATCTCGCAAGATAGACGAAATAATATTTAATAATATAATATAAATAATATAATAATAATTGCGGAAAGACTCGACTAAAAGCCATAGATTAAATAATTCTCGTATACACTGTTACAAAAACTTTTAGATCAGAATATTCTTGTCCACAAAAGAGAATATAAAAAAATTTCACATTTTCAAAAGCCCAGATTAAATAGATATATTTTCTTCTAGCTCAGAAAATATTGGTTTTATAAAAATATATTTCAAATAATATATTTTTAAATTCATTAGGACTACATCTTTATCTTGATATGTTATTTTGTATCTCAAATAGTTGAGGGTATATTATCAAAATTAGGAATTTTTGCATATATAAAGTACCCTAAAAGTCATTCTCAAGGGGAAATGAGAATTGCTATTTTGTTTTTAATGTTAAAAGTGCCTAGATTTACAATCCAATAAAATCATCAGAGCGCATGCGTCCCACGACGTCAATTTGTGCGGAATTTGGACAGTTGCATACACCCAGGGGTGGATTTATGCACAGGCCTAGTAGGCACGTGCCTATGGTAGCAGATTTTAGGGGAGGGAAATTTTGAATAACGAAAAAACAATACATATTTTTTTCTGTCAGTTAAAATAACTTTATGGTTTTATCGTGTGTGTGATTGTTGTGGTTTGCTGTATCTGCGTACCCCACATGACAGAGGATCACCTAAATTCACTGACAATCGTCCTAATATTAGTTCACTTGTTGGAGGAAATGGTTGTTCGGAATCATCGACCAGTTCTCTCAGCAGTAATCAAGGTGAAAGATAACATAGACTATTTTCTTACTGTGTACATGCTAATATTTAATTTGTAGTAACATGTTCTACAGTCTACTAATGTAGACTTTATATTGTTAAATTAAATCATATTTGAATTTGTGTGTTGTGATAGTGTAAGAGTATTTATTTCAATTTCTTAAGTCTTTGCTTAGATTATTACTACTTTTATAACCTCACTATAATAAATAATAAAATAATTTAAGCACTTTTTATCTGTCAGTTCACAGAGAGCACTTGTGATTATGCTAATATATCTGTCGATGTAAGAGGGCTGATACCCACCTCGGTGGCGTAGTTGGCTAACGCGCTTGTCGTGTTGAGCTCGACTGCTGACGACGGGGAGATTGCAGTTCAAATCCTAGTTGAGGGTACTGAGGTTTTCCCCCTTTAAATTATTTTATACTAGCCCTCCACGCAGATGCTGTTACACTTCCTCTAAATTCAACCTTATTCGTACAAACACAGTAGATTAATGAACTCATATGCAACCTTAGACCAGTTGGTAGAGTGTCTGTATTATGAGTTAAGGGTCCCGGGTTGGATGCCTGGTATGGTTGAAATATTTACTAGAGGTGAAATAGGAGTTGGCCCTTTCGCTGTGATGAGTTAACGACGTGGGAGCTGGATGTTGTGTCTGTTCTAGAATTTAGTTAGTTTATAAGCCGTGTCCCGATATAATAAGTCAGTACAGAAACTGCACGTTCAATCCTTTGAATAAATTAAATGAAATATGTTAATATGCGTATAATCGAACGGGTAGTAAGAACAAATAAAGTTACCTCACATTATGAATTATTTGTATTATTTGTATTACCAGCCCCGTGGTGTAGTGGTCAGTGCTCCTAGCTACGAGTCTGGGGATCCCAGGTTAGATTTTCGGCTGGTTCCTTGAGTATTTATCCCGAAAGTCCGAAAGGGGAACCACCTCAACGATCATCAGGGTTTTGTTAGCTAGGATTAAGTTATAAGTTATTCACGAGCTAAGTTTACCTAGATGACAGCTCTAAATGTTACTAGAAGTAATCCCTAATATATCACTACGCCAACAGCTGACATCTATCACTTTGGATGACTGTAATGAAAACAGATGGTAATATATTAATGTGATAGTTAACCACGGTAATTTAGGCCAATATTATTAATATATTTATTTGAGGTCGGACACAAAGTTTATTTATAGTTTTATTCCACTTGAAAAAATATTCACACCACTTTCATAAAAACTTCTAACGAACATAGCTTCAAAATGGCGACTGACGAATTTAAACCATGTGGTCGAGCATAACGGTAAACAAGTTTTTTACAATGATGCAGACACGCAGTTGATGAAAATATTTTACTTGGTTAAATATTTCAAAATACGATAAAATAATCATAAAATCATTTATTGTATGTAAAAAAAAATGACAAGAATTTTCTCTTTTCCAAGTAAATACGAAGCCTGTATTAAAAGGTATTGATGAGTGTACTATATCAAACATAATCAATAACGTTCCAAAACGAAAAATAAGTACTTTTAATTATGTTTAAAATACCGTTTCAAGTTGGTTAAAAAGAAATTATTTAACAAATTGAAATAGTATGAGAAAACTTATGTTTACGTTATTTTAAATGTAATATATAACAGGTAATTAAAGATCTTTACATTTATAACAAAACAGTGATCTTTTACAAGTGTTGGACAACCCAAAACCTAAACATATGATTTTCGAAATGTCATCCAGGTAAAAACCTATCGTGAACAGAATATAGGTTTAAGTGTTTCTAACTGGTTCTACACCCTTATACTCACTATCACCATCATACTCACTATTACCCTCATACTCACTATCACCATCATACTCACTATTACCCTCATACTCACTATCATCATCATATTCACTATTATCATCAGTCACCTCACCTCATCGGGACATGAAAAGAGCCTCCAATGAAAGGATGTACGATTAGTACATTAGTACTGGCTAATATTTTCATTACTGGGCTACGAATGAATTAGCACGGACGTGTAATATTATATTAATTATTTATTTGTATTCATCTGTTTAATTTATGGCAAGACGTGTCTAGCCTCTTTATGACCTTGGGCGAACCAGTCCTTCACTCTTTCCCNTGACCGCCACAAGGCTGATAGACTAGCAATGAGCACACATACGCCCCACCCTCCCCCAACAGACCCGCACGCCCTTCCCCAAACCCCCGTGGTAACATCGATGGACTGGTCCAAGGTCTCACCTTCACCTTCAAGGACCGGTTCTTAGAATACCGAGTTGAGGGACCTTAGTTCAACCTCACGCAATGCCTAAAACTCAAGACGATTTACTAATGCATGTTCTCTTTTTTTATTATAATATTTTATTTGAAATATTTAACGTGCACTTTCTGAACCGACTGATTCTATCAGCACATGACTTATAAACTAGGTTAAATCTAGAACAGACACAGCACCCAGCCTCCGGCATTTAATTAATCACTGTGAAAGGGAGACCCACATTTTACCAATTTTACTTGGTGACTAGGGTGACCTGGCGGTTTAGGGGTAAGGTGTCGAACTTCTGTGCTGGGGGTTCAGAGTTCAATCCTCGGTCCCGGCACAGATTTATTTGATTGCGAAACCCTCCCTTCACCTCTGACAAGACGTGTATTAATCACAACCTGTGAATGTGGGGAATGCCAGGCCTCCACCGTGGTTCGGATCCCACGTTAAACTGTAAGGTCCTCCATTTCATCTTATAATCACCCTACCATTACACATTAGCGTAAGTGCGTACAACCCGAACGGGTAGTAAGACGCGGGGCTAATAATAAAAAATAAAAAAATAATAATAATATATTGACCTGCGTCAATGGTTGCATGGTTTAATGTGTCACTCTTATATTAGGTGATGGGGAGATCGAGATTCGAATCCCTTTTGTTTGTATTTAGGATGTTTTTTCCAAAATTGTTTCCAACCTTCTCCTTCTCGAAAAAGAAAACGGGTACACTTCCACTAAATTCTATCTTCCCTATAAACACCCATAAATAGGTATAAAACCCGGATGGATAGTAATATACGGAACACTAAAAAATATCTTGTTTTGTGTGTTGTGAACGTCAGTCAGCAACCTCCCATGATATGTGGGGTGAAGTTTTGTCTGAGTGTTGTTGTTGTTGTTGTTGTTGTAATATGAACGTGATGAATGGCGGCGTGCTGGGCTAGACAACGCGTGGGAAACGGAACTAAAAGGCGCGCAATTATTCCGTACAATTGTGCGCAGCGGCTGAACAAATGAGAATGGGAGGAAGGTTACGGAAGTACAGTCCGATTTAGATAGAAATAACACGTCATACGTCTAGTCATGTGATCTTCAACTGTCACTTTTGATATTGTCAATACCTACAAAATAATATAAAAAAACAAACAATTATTAGGTCGAATGGTCCAAGGTGTCATTCTAGTGTTAACTGGTCTGCTGATGATGGAGAGATCAGGGCTGAAGTTCTTGTCAGATATACTGAGGGTGGTGTTTCATTGATTATTATTATTATTATTATTATTATCACCGCGTCTTACTACCCGTTCGGGTTATACGCACTTACGCTAATGTGTGATGGTAGGGTGATTGTGGGATGAAATGGAGGACCTACAGTTTAACGTGGAATCCGAACCACGGTGGAGGCCTGGCATTCCCCACATTCACAAGATGTCTTGTCAGAGGTGAAGGAAGGGTTTGGTAATCAGATAAATCTGTGCCGGGACCGAGGATTGAACCCCGGCCGCCAGCACAGAAGTCTGACACCTTACCCTTAGACCACCATGTCACCTGTTTCCTTGATGTTTTCTCACTCTCCTTCCATGCAAATGAAGGTAGATTACCTATAAAATATTTCCTCCCTCATCAACTACCCCTTTTGTGTAATTATATATAACCTGAACAGGTATTAATAATACATATCGATAAAAAAAGTTACTAAGCTCAAAAGAAACCAGAGTTTATTACAATTGACTAAATTTGATTTTGTTGTTGTTTTTTATAAAATTTCAAAAGAATTAAATTAACTCGTTATGGTTAAGTAGCAATACCTACATTATTAAATAAAAAATATCCTACTGTGGCAACACTGTAACTGTAATTTGATAATAATATAGAATTTTACATAACTTTGATGATTCAAAATATTATTATAGTTAATAAATTAATATAATAATGACAACTACACTTAGGTAATAATGTGCTGCTACTAATAAATTTTCCCAACTTAGGTCTAGGATATACAATTGTATTACTAACCAACTTCGATGTCTGCATGGTCAAACGCACTACTCTCGCAGTAGACTAGACTGCCGATGACACAGACATTGAGGTTCTAATCTCTGTCGGGTGTACTGAGGGTGGGTTTGTCCTAAATAGTTTTTCACCCTCCCTCCACACAAATTCGGGTACACTTTCTATAAATATCACCTACCTAATCTCTAAAACCACCAGCGTGATTAGTAAAGCGTATAACCCGAACGGGTAGTAAGACGGAGTGCTAAAGGCAAACAAAAGAAGATGAAAATATACACTTCTATTAAACGTGGTCGTGTATTTTATTTAGATCTTTACAGCTCCATGACTGAGTTATATGACCTGGAACTTTCACTTTTTTGTTGTTGTTGTTGTTGTTGTTTTTACATGGTACAAGGGTTTGTCTGCTAAACATTTCAGGTCTTCTAGTGGCAGGGGCGGATATATACACCATCTTCTGAGGTCGGGACTCCCATGCGGCTACTTCAACCTGATAAGAGGATGTGATGATAGTTATTATTATTATTATTATTATTATTATTATTATTAGCACCGCGTCTTACTACCCCTTCCGGTTATACGCACTCACGCTAATGTGTAATGGTAGGGTGATTGTGAGATGAAATGGAGGACCTACAGTTTAACGTGGAATCCGAACCAACATTCACAAGATGTCTTGTCAGAGGTGAAGGAAGGGTTTGGTAATCAGATAAATCTGTGCTGGGACCGAGGATTGAACTCCGGACTTCTAGCACCCCTGGACCTCAGGTCACCTTTGATGATAGTTATGATGATTATGTGGTGCCAGTAGGGGTATTAAACCCAACCTATACCTAATTATCTACACCATAGCAACCATAGGAGCAGTTATCATTCGTGAAAAATATCTATGGTACATCCGAGAATCGAACCCGGGACCTCTAGATTAGTAGGTAAGAATACTGTCTGATCACTAGACCAAGAGACCGCTGGCAGGAACTTTCACAAACCTGCGGGGTAAAGGGATTAGGGAGGTGTGGGGTAATTAAGGGGGAAAAAAAGCGAGTGGTCAGTGATGCGTTTGAGAAAGTTATGACAAGGGAAATTCATTACTGTGAAGTAACGAGCAGTTGCTATTTGGTAATCATTGGTGAAATTAGCAGGTGCTAAATAATAATTATAAATATATTTGTGAGTTTTTCCTTGAGTTTATTTAAGTTTCAATTTTTCACCTGGGTACAACTAGTTAATATTTATAATGATAACAAAATACATGTAAAAATGGTCACTTTAATTGGGCCAGTTATAAAGTTATAATGTTCACGAAATTTATAAATACTGACACGATTTTTTTATAGGCTCATACACATTTTAACCCAAAAGTTCCCATTTAAATTATTGCTACACTAATAATAATTATTGTAATGAATAAAGAGTATTAACATTAAAGATATAAACAACCAGCCCTGTTGTGTAGTGGTCAGTGCACTTTGCTACGATCCTAAGGGTCCAGTCTCGATTCCCGGCTGGTATATTAGTTTTTTTTCCCTAAGGGGGAATTACTCTAATGGTCACAAAGGTTTGGTTAGATAAAGGGTTTAAGTGTTTCCACTGATTATACATCCTCATACTTACCATCATTATCTTATCTCATCGAGAAATGGGAAAGATTTAGTCTAAGATTAGTACATTCGGGCGTCCCCTGGGCAACAGTACATTAGTTATGGCTGACAGTTCCACTTCTAGGCTATGAATGATATAATTTAGACGCGTAATATATACATACATATATATATATATATATACACGTCTATATGTATATAAAGCTATATAACGTAAAAAAAAACACATTCTTTACAAGTTACAGCGCAACAACAAAATTTAGCAGCGATACTAAATTTAAAATAAATTAATTACACGAGATTAAACATAATTATTTAAAAATTATTGTGACTTAATATTAAATAATTATTTAAAAATTTAAGTGGAAGCTTTTTTTTTAAATGACGTTTAGATCTTAACACCCTGAGAGGTGAACTTAAAAAAAACTAACAACATACGAATAAAAATAATTAGTAAATCATAAAGAAGAAAAATAATTCAGTCTTCTTACTTGTTAGTAAACGTCTGGTTTCTTGTGAATTGTCTCGTTCTTCCCTTGTGTTGGTTCTGTTCAGTAGATAAAAGAGACGCATGCGACAAGATTCGGGACAGTGATAACTGGTCCACCCGATTAAAAAAAAAAATAGAGTCCCTCTCTCTTACGCGATAAAGAGACGTAAAACTCTGTGACTGCCACTGGTAAAATGTTACCGTACCGGTAGCTTGGTGGAGAGCAAACAGACTGATACTGGACACTCGGGGACGCTACGGTTTATACGTCACCTTCTATCGCCTTCCTTCCTTTCTTCTATCTGTACCCACTCTCTCATCATCTCTCTCTCTCTCTCTCACACACACACACACACAGATTATCTAACTACTGTTTATTATTTTTGGTGCCGATGATAACTTCAGTTGTGATAGAAAAAAAAATCCCAACACAACTAACACGTAATGTAAACATGTACGTGATCATTTCTTACTTCAAAATACTTTTGATACTCTAATTTCAAGGTTATTTCAAGTGTCAGCAAAGGAGAGGTGGAAAGGAGGATATTAAAAAATATATAATCGTACCGGCACTTATTTTGAGAGAGGATTGGGTAGGAAATAGCCAAGAAGTTGAAATGATAAACTGGAAGAGTAAAGTCAGTAAAGAAAACTGTACTGGAATTTACTTGGAGGGAAGTTTGGGAGGAAAAACAGACAAGAAATTAAAATGATAAATGATATATCAAGATATACAAAATTAATATTGTACACATGGAGTAATTTGTTTTATTTATCTGTGTACATTTATCATCATCATCATCATCATCATCATTCATATTTACATTTTTTCAAGATGGTGGCTGAAGTAATAAAGGAATTTTAAGAATATCTTAGAAGATTTTTTTAAAAATATATATAAAAAATAGAAGTATTTAATATGCCCTTTCTGGACCGACGAATTAAATCAACCCAAGATTTACTATATATATAGCACCGCGTCTTACTACCTGTTCAGGCTACACGGATATGTACTAATTTCTACTAATGAGTTAGGGATAAGTAAGGCTGAATTTAGAGGAAGTGTACCAGTATTTGTGTAGAGGGAGAGTTTTAAACCATTTTGGAAAATACACCCTTAGTACATCCAACCTGGATTCTAACCTCAATCTCCCCATCATCGGCAGTCTAGTTTAACATGAGATGGACGCCTTAGACCATCTGGCCACCAAAGCACACACACACACACAAACTAACTCGATTCTGTAACAGACACAGTCCCTCACCCATTAGTTCATCATAGTTAAAAGGGAAGCTACGATTTCAACAAATGGTGAATCTTCCGGCAAAGCCAGAAATTGAATCCGGGACCTTTTAGTCTAGTATAAATACGGGCAAGGTGTCAGAACTGAACGGGGACCACAATTACATCGCATGTCCATTACATCGCGTGTACATTACATCGCGTTTCCCCCACCTCTCTACACACAGCTAGCCCTACTCTGACGTACAACCAATAGTAATTAAGGGGCGTATATATACAATTACATCGCGTTACAAATACATCGCATGTCCATTACATCGCCTTTTGCTAGGATAGTGTGCTTGACTCTAAGCTCAGACTCTCACTTTGAAGTTAGGGCTGGTTTTAAGATTAGTGTGCCTGACTCTCACTATTAAGGTATGGTTGGTTTAAAGGATTGTGTGCCTGTTTCTCATCTCTGACTCTCACTTTGAAGGTGGGGCTGGTTGAAAGGATATTATGCATGTCTCTCAACTCTGACTCTCACTTTGAAGGTGGGGCTGGTTGAAAGGCTAGTGTGCCTGTCTAAAAAACTGACTCTCACTTTGAAGGTGGGACTGGTTGAAAGAATAGTGTAACAGATTCAAAACTTAAATAAACATCACTACGACCGAACTACCTAGGCAAATGGATTAATAACACTCCTAAAATAAATACCCTATAATTTTGTTTTCTACTTCTCTGGAAAAAAAAAATCTCCAGATAAAAAGGTATATTTTTAATTTGTAGATTATATTCTTATTTTATAATTTCATCTTTGCTTTTCATTGCACCACAGAAACTTGAATTTACAAATTCAAATCTCCAAGTTTTTTTAAAGGACATTAGATTTCTGGCAAGCTAGAAACTCTCCTCCTCCCCCCAAGTGGAGTCAGTTGACCCTTCATTCCTATTGGTTGTACGTCAGAGTAGGGTTATCTGTGTGTGAAAAGGTGGGAGAAACACAACGTGATGGACCTGAAATGTATTTGTACCATAAACGCGATGTAATGAACACGCGATGTAATTGTATACACTCGAACTGAGCATCCATACAAGTTTCTAACCTTCTTTTGTTTTCGCCTGAATTTCCCGATAAAAATGTTTAGCGTGACTGTAATAATAAATAATTTGTGGTCATTTGTGGTCGTTTGGACTAAAACAAGCGTGAGGTAAATTAGCAATTTCGTAACATTTGCTAAACTTTTGAACCTTGCTTTCACTTGGAATTTATTTTAAGATTTGATTCTCCACCGTGTACGTCGACAGTTTGATGGAAGAAAAACGCGAGTTAAGGTCAATATTTTTGCAGTTTTAATATTATTATTTACTACAGATAAATGGTACGGTGCACCACACAGCCTTGATCTTAAAATAGTAAGATTTGTAAATCGAAATAATATTAAATATAGACACATTATTGAAGGAATATTCCATCAAAAAACCTGAAATAATATACACTCTTACAGAAACAGTGATAGAAGAGGAACATCTCTGTTAAACATTTAAAACATTTAGAGTGTAAATGTGTTAAACAATGCTCCTAAATTTAACTAACTACTTTTAAAATAATCTTACCAAAATTTGCCTTAATTTAATAGATTAAAATTCTTATACATTAATTTAAAATCTTTTATAATTTAAATGTGATAAGAATTACTCCTAAATTTAACTCACTACTTTTAAAATAATCCTAACAAAATTTACCTTAATTTATTTGATTAAAATTCTTATAAACAAATATTAAAACATTTAGAATATAAATGTGTTAAACAATACTCCCTAATTTAATTCACTATTTTAAAAATAATCTTAATAAAATTTACCTTAATCAAGTAGTAAAGGTAAATAATTATTAAATTTAATTTTATACGTTTGAAAATGTAATTTATAGTATTAACATATACTTTTTTATAATTATTTTTATTAAAAAAAAGCAAAGTTTATAAATAAATATTTTTTAAATACAATATGTGATGTAAATGTATTATTAAAATATTTGAATTATTTGACAACGCGTACATTACCCGTGCCTTTTTTTTGTTGCTTTAGGCAAAAAAGCAGGGGTAGTTCTCATTATTATTATTATTATTATTATTATTATTATTATTATTATTATTACTGCCTAGAGAGCACAATAATCAATTTCAATTTGCTTCATAAAAATATGTTTATGTTTGCTTATGACTCAGTAACTATTGGTTTTTTTTAAATATATTTAAAATAAAAAAGAGGTTTATTTTTAATAGTAAAACAATTTTATAATGATAAGTTAGTTCGTATAGGAACTAGTTGGCTATATATGATCAAATTTGGAAATTTTCATCTATGTAAACTGTACTAAAATCTATTTTCATGAGAAAGTGAGAGTTTCCATTTTGTTTGTAGTGATAAATAGTGACTAGACACAAAATTCAATCAAAATAGTCAAAGCAAATTTTGAGAAAAACAGATTCTTTCTACTTTTGCCCTTTTAGTAAATTACCCCTAATTTTAAGGTTAGATATTTAATACCAAAGATTCCCCGTAGAAAACTTATGAAAATCTGAGATACCAAGTTTTAGTCCAATTGGTAAAATTGTTTTTGCCTCTAGTACAAGCAAGATACTGACAGACAGACGGCACCGAGAAAACAACTTTTTCAGTTTCATGGTCATGAAACGTTGACATTTATTAAAATCTTGAATACAATTTTTTTTTACAATAACAATATTTCTCTTTCCAAGGTGCAAAATAAGATAAAGAATTTCATTAACTAATCAAAATCATTTACTAAAGGGGAACTATCCCTACGGTTGCCAGGGGTTGGTAAATTAAGCTTAAGTTGGGTTTAAGACTCACACCGGCTCCACAACTTCATAATAGCTATCATCACAACATCTCTTTGAGGGTATGACGTGTAGACAATCTCCTATAGTGTACCCTGGTCAACGTTCAGTGCCATCAGAGTGGCTAATAGTCTACATACAGGCGACTAAACCTAGATGCCATGTCCATCCCGGTCAGTAATGCCATACGACTAAATAAATAAATATTTAACGTGCACTTTTTGACCGACTATTATGTCACACAACTTAAATACCTCCTGTATTATTTTAATTTTATTTTCCCTTTCATCGGTGACCTGGTGGTCTAGTGGTAAGGTGTCAGACTTCTGTGCTGGTGGCCGGGGTTCAATCCTCGGTCCCGGCAAAGATTTATCTGATTACCAAACCCTTCCTTCAACCTCTGACAAGACATCTTGTGAATGTGAGGAATGCCAGGTCTCCACCGAGGTTTGGATTCCACGTTAAACTGTAGGTCCTTCATTTCATCTCACAATTACCCTACCATTACACATTAGCGTAAGTGCGTATAACCTTAACGGGTAGTAAGACACGGTGCTAATAATAATAATAATAATAATAATAATAATAATAATAATAATAATAATAATAATAATAATTTTTCCCTTTCCTTCTTCAGGGACTCTTTATATTTCTGCAGGCCATGCAGTTCAGTCTCTTCAACTTACCCTTACTTTACATTAAATCTAAAACAGACACAACAGCCAGACCCCTGGCAATGAATTCATCACTGTGAAAGGAAAAACCTACATTTCACCAATGATAACATCACAACAACTGAATCCCGGACCGTTGATTCAATCGAGGGACACGTTACCGACTGGGCCAAGGTGTTGGACATCATATAATTGCCAAATAGTATTTTACTTTGTGGTTTTCCCGTAACCTTACAGTAATTTCCAAGAAACTGTATTTGTCCAACGCAATTGTGTAAAACATGACCCAGTGGAAGTAGTTTTACCGAGTTGGGGTATCCCACCGTGGTCATGTTGACCCAATTAACCTCCCTCATCAAGGGGGTGGGGGTTAGCTTCATCTTTTTTTAACAATACTTCGCACTCTCAGTACTTGCCCATCTACATGACTGAGTGATACGGGATACTAACTCAAGGTCTGTTGATTATATTTAGATCGCATGGTGAATGATCTTGAGAATAATGTAACATAACTTTACATAACATAACATTTTAGGGTGACCTGGCGGTCTAGGGGTAAGGTTTCAGACTTCTATGCTGGCGTCCGGGGTTCAATCCTCGGTCCCGGCAAAGATTTATCTGATTACCAAACCCTTCCTTCACCTCTGACAAGACATCTTGTGAATGTGGGGAATGCCAGGCCTCCACCGTGGTTCGGATTCCACGTTAAACTGTAGTTCCTTCATTTCATTTCATCTCACAATCACCCTACCATTACGCATTAGCGTAACTGCGTATAACCCGAACGGGTAGTAAGACGCTATGCTAATAATAAAAAACAACATTTTATTCAGTGACTTATATCTTACGTCTTAAGGGGGAATATTTTATTCATGTGAAGGGAGAACGATAAAACCATTTTACAAAAACATTATCTTGGTGCACCCAAACTGGCTTCAGTGACTGCATGGTTTAAGGCATCTGTACTAAACGGAGTTTTTCCTAAATGTTTTCCCACACTCACTCCCACGCAAATGCAGATATAATTACTATAATTTAACCTTCTTCATCCATAACAGATTAGCGTAAGTATTCCTTATGCGTACAATCCGAACGCGTAGTAAGATGCAGTGATAGAAAAAAAGTACACCAAAACAGGATTTAAAACCCGGCCTCCTCCATAAAGCCAGACATCATGAGACAAACGCTTTTTCCCGGAAGATCCTCAGATGATTGTTTTAAGGCTCCGGTTACTTTCCTCTGTTATGTTACGCCAGGAGGGAAGTAGACTAGCTTTAACGCTAACACGCTTGTACGCTTTTACCGTCTCATTTGTCCTTGGTATCATTACACTAGTCAGACAGACACCTTAGCCCAGTTCTTAGCATGTCTGCCTTCTGAGATAAGTCTCCCGGGTTTGAATTCTTAGATATCAGAAAAATTATTAAATGGTGAAATGTGGGTTTTTACATTTCAATATTTTCTAAGCACCGCGTTTTACTACCCGTTTGGGTTAATACGCTTGTGTACAAATTACGCTAATGGTTTTAAGGAATGGGGAGGCTATATTTAGAATAAGTATATCCTCATTTGCGTGAAGGGGAAGTGGAAAGCCATTTTGTAAAATCCTCCTCTAAGTGGGCCTACACCAGAATGAGATTCGAACCTTGATCTCCCCGTCATCAGCACTCTAGTCTATTGCGAGAGTAGCTGGTTAGGGCATGCAGGCACTGAAGTGGTTTTCATTGTGTTGAATTAATTTTTGAGGGCTGGATGTTTATCTGTTCTAGATAAGTTGTTTTTTAAGTCGTGTGCATATATAATAAATAGTTTCAGAAAGTGAAATCTAAGTAGCTCAAATAAAAAAACAAACATACTTGATGATACAACTTTACTTGCGGGCCTACGATTTACTAGCTCAAATACTTACCGGATGTAATGAGGGTGTGTTTTAAATTTAATAGTTTCCCTACTTCTCCACGCAAATGCGGTTATTAGATTTCCTCTAATTTTTACATTCCTCTCCTCCCTAACACATTAGAGTAAATAAATGCGGACATCCCGTATAGGTGACAAAACATGTGGCGATAAAAACAACATATAATAAAGTTTAGATACAGTAAGTCGATGAAACCCATCTGGACAGAACAAACCTGCAGCCCAATTTTCATAGATACATTTTTTATTTAGCACAGCGTCTTACTACCCGTTATGGATATACGCTTTAGTACTAATTACGCTAATGGATTAGGAATTGGGAAGGTTGAATTTAGTGGAAGGGACCCCGTATTTGCGTAGAAAACCATTTAGAAAAAACCACCCACAGTTCACTCGACCGAGATTCGAACCTCGATTTCCCCGTCCTCATTAGTAGGCCTATATCTCAATACAAAACTAGCGAGTTAGTCAACTACGACCCCGAGGCGGGTAATTTTGATAGAATAGCCTTCCTTATTGACAAAAAGAAACGCTACTAGATCTACTTTCACGTATTATTACGTAAATTTCATGTCATCTGCAGATGTCACTTTCTATACATATGTCGTCATCATCATCATCATCACTATCATCATCATAATTACTGGACGTTTCTTTGTCTGTGTGTCATCTGGCACAACCTGATCCGTCTAACCAGTTCGTTCATTTAATCTCCACGTCTTTCTGCACTTGGTACATCCCTTTCGCCTGTGATCTTCCAATAGGTCTTGTACCTTTACCCTTCCTCTGTAGAGCTTACTAAGGCACTTTATCTCTTCCTCCATTATCATCAAATGCCCTAACCACTGCAACCTTTTCCTCTTCAGCGTCTCTTCTAATGATATAACCTTTAATCTATCCCTATTTTTATTTCGTTTCTTGTCCTCTCTTTCTCCTTGTAACATTTTCAATACCTCTCAGAACCCTCACCTTTGCAACCTGCGGTATATTTAAATACGTCATACCAGCCATACGTCAATAATGGTTGATAATACGTTTTGAGCATCGCACTGTATGTAGCAGAAAATTGGACTCTTAGGAAGATGGAAAAGAAATACTTAGAGAGCTTTGAAATATGGTTCTGGAGAAGATTTGATAAGATACGCGGACAGACAAGGAGACAGATTAAGACGTCCTAAGAATGTTGAGAGAGAAGTAAACCATTTTGGATGAATTCTTCGGTACAAACCCAACTGGATCGGACATATCCTTAGGAGGAACTGTCTTTTGCACGACGTCATATAAGGAAGGATCGAGGGAAAGAGGAGCTTAGGAAGAAGGAGGATTCAAATACTGGATGATTTGAAGTAAATAAGAAAATACTGGTTGCTGAAAGAGGGGGTAGAGGGCAGGGCGCATTGGCGGTCTAATTTCAATAACAACAGTAATAGACCTTGTCGTATTCTTAACCATGTGATATAATTTCTTTTGTCATATTTCCTCCTGACTCTTACTGTTTGTGGTATAGGTACTATCAATGAATATAAAATAACAAAGATAATATAGTATAATTATATCAATGTTAACTTCAAAAAAATGTATTTATATTTTCTAAAAGTCTCTTCCTGCCAGAATATTACAATACTCAACACAATTGTGATTACGCGTCACCTTATCCATCATTGGTTAATTCTTTTGAAAATTATGTAATGGCCAGTAAAAATAATAATGAATCACTAAATAACAAACGGAGCCCGGTCAAGAAGACGATGAATTATATTAACCGAGATGGAGGCAGACCAGCTTTCGGTTAGTACACCAGTGGTCCTTGACTTGAATCTGAGTCTAAATAGCCATCACCAAGTTAGCAAAAAATAAGTCTACCAGGTGGTTGTTATTATTTAAAATACAAGTCTCGGTGGTCGCGTGGTCTACCCTGAGGCACGAGTATGCAAATTATCGGTGCCCCTATAGGCTTATCAACTTATCAAAGGTCCCACGGTCACCTTTTGATTCTCATCTCTACTGTGTTTTTTTTATTCTCTATATATCTTATTATTTAAATTCAATCTTTCCTTAAGAACTTATGCCCTAACCTTTATAGAGAAAATACAAAAACTTAGGTAGAGTGTAAATTTTCTTATTTAATTATTTAGGTTTCTTATAAAATTACCGATACGACACCTTTGTTCAGTCGGTAACGTGTAGGTATACTGACCTAAGGAGGGTCCCGGGTTTGATTCCCGGAATGACCGAAAAATTTATCATTGGTGAAATGTGGGTTTACCCTTTCCCATTGATAAATAACGGTCAGGGGCTGGATGTTGTGCCTGTCCTAGTCCTAAGTTAGATTATAACGCATGTGAAGCTAAGACAGGTCTAGCAAGCCAGTAGTGGGAAATATATAGGGCTTGAATAAAAATCTTAACCAAACCCTTCCTTCACCTCTGACAAGACATCTTGTGAATGTGGGGAATGCCAGGCCTCCACCGTGGTTCGGATTCCACGTTAAAACTGTAGGTCCTTAATTTAATCTCACAATAACCCTACCATTACACATTAGCGTAAGTGCGTATAGCCCGAACGGGTAGTAAGACGTGGCGCTAGTAATAATAATAATACAAATCTGACCCAGGACACAGGCTGGCAATATTAATGGATGTAAATATAAATACCGATTATGACTAAATAAGGTAATTTTGGTTACAACCGATGCTGGCACAAAGGTTTCATGTCCTTTAAGCGAGACTTAATTTTGGCGGCCCAGTTGTATTATGTATAATATAAATAAAATTATAAATAGAGGAGCAGCTAATCGGTGCTTAAGGGGGTACAATCGCACCCCATGCTTGATGCAAAATTCAAGTAATAAGTACCAAACTATTGTAAAAAAAAAAGAGTGGTAACCCTCTTCTTCTCCTCCTTTCCTCACTCCTCGATCAATGTGTGGAAACATAATTACTATCTCTTCCTTTTCTCTTAATAGTTTCGTGAGCTTTTAATTAATTATCAAAGTGATTTAACGACCAAACGACCCCGAATGTTATAAACCATTGTGCCGAGCTAATCAAGATTATCTCGCACAAGTGAATGGTTACATAACCTCCTAAAGAAATATCAAATACTCATTAACCTTAGCTCCTTTTGGGGGCCCCATGTTCACGCCAGGTTATAGGTTCAACGCCAGGTGGCATTTAATATAATTATTTTTATAACGTTAATGCGTTTGGGCAACTCGGGGTTTTGTCGAGTGGATTATGTATGTGATCATCTGCCTGCTATCATTGGGAGTGCCTGATACTGATTAACGACCTAATTAGGTCTGCCGTCATTGACATTCGACCCACTTTACTGTTATTCTGGGGTAGCTTTATAGTCACTCCTCCCGAGTGCGACATGTCGGTTTTTGGCCGTTGTGGCTTGCGCCATTCTCTAATATTCTTTCGCCTTAGGTGGGATTCTAAGCTGATTTCTCGTGGGCTTATAAGCCTTGTTAGTGTACACCCTTCTTACTAAAATTTGATCTTATTGTTGGAGTTGTTTAGCCACTTCCAACGTACTGGTTCCCAATTGGGATGATTAATTTATGTGATGCTGGATTGTGGAGGGCTCCCTGGGGTACAGGGGTAGGATGTTCACTACGTACCCCAAACTCTCAATAGGCCGTACCGGAGTTTTCGGAGGCATTCTAATGATATTTTGAGAGTGATGAGTATGTTTGTATGTAAGGCCTCTTACCAATTAGACAACCAGAATCTTGTAATCCTCTATCATATGCTATTCATATGTTTGTTGTCCTTTGTTAATAACAATTTTACTATTGTTGTAATTCTGCTATGTTTACTTGCACCCCCCCACCCTTTTATTCCCATAAGGTAGGGTGCACCATAGTGAATGAATATTTTGAAAATCCGTGGCTCTCAAACTGTGGTACGCGTACCTCCAGGGGTACTCCATTCACGGTAGGAGTTACTCTTTGAAAGGTCTTTTTTCCTACCAATATCCTACTATATAATAGATTTCTGGTAGGAAAAAAGGCCTTTCAGAAAACAATTCCTACGCTGAACGGACTTTAGGTGCGCAACTTTCAAGGGGTACACCAGCAATAATAATAATATTTAGCTCCGCGTCTCACTACCCGTTCGGGTTATACGCTTGGTACACGAACAGCTCTCAAGGAAAAATCGGCAAAATGACACGAGAAAAAAACGTAGCGGAGAACCAAAGGTTCCGGGGAATTATCGAGATGACTGGGATAAATTTTCTTCTTTGCTTAACTGACGTTTAACCTGTCGGATGGAGAAATTTTTATCGTGGGGGTACATTAGGCTTTAATCATGACCAATGAGTACAATTGCTATAAATAATTTAATATATATTTTCTTATTATTATATAAAATAATTAGATAAAGTTATATATATCTTTATAAATATTTATCAGCTTATTTAATTTAAATTATAATTTTTTAAACATTAAAATATATTAATTTTCCAATGTTTGTAGAATTCAATGTAAATTATTATTTAGAATAAAGATAACAAGAAAGATTTTTAATGTGATAATAAACTTTAATGGATGATCAAAGAAGATTAATTGAAGTGAGAATTGTCAATTTAACATTAACTTAACAGTTGTATTAAAAAACTAATGTTGAATGTAAATTATTATATAGAAAGAGACATTAAATAGAAATAAGTTTAAAAAATGTCATCAATTAACATATAAGATAGCAAACACTAAAAAACACATTAAAATGTGAGTCATTAGACAAGTGAACATGTATAAAATTAAAATTAAATATTTTAACCAGACTATATCTAAAGATTGTTCATGACTGGAATGATGTTAAATTTTTAAGTTATACAATTGAAGCAGTAAATAGAATAGGTTGAATTGGAAAATTGACAATATTGAATGGTTGAAATAATTTTTTTTTAAAGATTATATTATTGAATTCTATTTTCTTATCTGTGGTCCCTTGCTCCTTTTGTAGGCTTCGGGACTACAGATAAGAAAATAGAATTCAATAATATAATCTTAAATTTTTTTTAAATTTCAACCATTCAATATTGTCAATTTTCCACTGACTGGGAAACTATTTAGAAAAAACACCCCCAGTGCATTCGACCGGGATCAAACCCCGATATATTCCGTCTTCGGCAGTCTAGTCCAACACGAGAGTAGCCCGTTAGACCACGCGGCCACCGAAGAGGGTTCCTAACCAACTCTTACGTCAAGTGATCGTTACTTCAACGTTAAGTTAAGGGCATCATGATGGCTTACGTTTATACACGATAAAATACTTTACGTTACGTAACGTAAACATTATGGTGTTAAGTTTGCTACATGTGAAAGCACTGAGAAGTGTTACGGAAGCTTAGAATGTTCTGACCAGTTAAAAATTTTAAACCTTCAGTTAAATTAGTTTTAAAAACGTGTGTTATAACTAACAAGAAACCCAATGAAACAATCCCAAATTATCTTAAAATGTTATGTTGTGACTATATAAAAATATGACCATTTTATATAGGAAGGGTTGATATAGTTTTTTAACCTTATTTTAAATTCAGAAAAACACATTTTCACGTGAAGCTTCATCTAATTCTTTAACAAAATAAACGCTTTAAACTCAAAATTTAAACTTTTTTTTAACTGGCTATAATACTACCAATAATTTTCCGTATGCATTTTTTTGAAAAAGACGTTAAAAACCATACTAAAGAAAAATCAAATCACCTATTAAATAATGCGGGATTTCTAAACGCCTGCGACGCTTCTCAATGCTTTATTATGCGGCATCCTTGATGATCCCAGAATGAAATCTTCACAAAGTTGATATCGCAAGTCCACAGGTAAATAATGTATACTCAGTCTCCAGGTTAAAATGGTTGCGCTAACTTTTGGCATCTTGAGTCCTTCGCCACTAGGATCGCTGCGTTCAGTCCTATTATAACCCAGCAGTGATACTAGCGAGGCCCAGTGTTGAAGGACTCAAGCTGGCCAAATAAGCGAAGCGAACTCTCCCCCCCTTCCCCCTCGTAAGGTTGAGAGTCTGTTTCTATTATTTGTCTGTCCCCACGTATCATTGTCTAGAGTTACTAGATTTTTTCAAATGAGGTTGAGAGCGGTACCCTATCTTTACCTTAAAAGGAAGCAAACCGGCTTTGAATGGTTTCACTATGGTGCAGCTTACTACAGTAGCCCCATGGTTTCTTTGAGCTGACTGACAGCTGACGGCTTTGAAAAGTTACCAGACCAAATTATGTATCCTTACGACGAACCATATTATCTGAAAAAAACATGTGTTTAGCATCTGTAACTTTTGACAGTCAAAATTTAGGTATATACCTAGCTGTTGACTGTCAGAAGTCAGCTGTGAGCTGTCAGTCAGCACCAAAGAAGCCATGGGGCTACTGTAGGGGTGAGTTATGGATCTGAGACGTGGACAATCAGAAAGGAAGAACAAAGGTATTTAGAGGGGTTTTGAAATGTGGCTGTGGAGAATTGGGGAGAAGGTGAACTAAATAGACAGGGTGAGGAATGAGAAGGTGTCGAGAAGGTTATGATAGAAGCGGAGCCTGAAAGGTACGATAAAGATGAGAAAAACGTATCGGTTGGGCCACACACCACGTAGGGATTGTTTAATGGAGAGGATCATGGAGGAGAAGTTGGTGGGAAAAAGAGGAAATAGAAGGTTTGTAATGCAAACAGATATCAAAAAGGGAAGAAGCTAAAAAATCATGAGAGAAGACCCTAAGCACCGAGGAAAATGGAAGACGTCCCTGTTGATATCTGTCTCAGGAGAGACCCACATAAGAATAAGGATAATAATTGCAATATGTCCTGGTAAGGCTTCTACCTTTATTGTTAAAAGTAGTGTACAAACAATTATGGACTTATTAAAGCAGCTTAGATCATTCGAGAGTAAAAATTTTATCGCACCATGTATAATTA
This sequence comes from Timema douglasi, assembly GCA_901482245.1. Lineage (NCBI taxonomy): Eukaryota > Metazoa > Arthropoda > Insecta > Phasmatodea > Timematidae > Timema > Timema douglasi. Next base: position 32,860 of record CABEEJ010003819.1, read on the forward strand.
TGAGCTATAAACAGTGATTAAATTAATTAAAATCATTACAGTTCACGAGTAGAAGGGTACAAACATGCTATTTTGTGATTTTAATTTACCATTGTTAAGGTAAATTAATTAATATATGGAGCTGAAATTTAGTAGCCTATAACTAGACAAGCATATGCGTTGTACTTACTTACTATATGACATTATGGGCTCTAAAGTTAATTATTGCACTCACCAAAGTACGCCACTTATCCCTATCTTGAGTCAATTCTATCCAGTCTATCTCATTACACCCTATCTCTCTAAGGTCTATCCAAATGTTACCCTCCCATATGTATCTGGGTCTTCCCAGTGGTCTTTCCCATTGGGTTTGCCAATTAATATCTTGAGCGCGGTTCTAGATACTCCCATTCACGCTGCATGACCTGCCCCACCGTAACCTGCGAGATTTTACTAGCCTAACAATGTTTGGTGATGAGTACACGGTATGCAGCACATCACTTGTAGTCTCCTCCCCTCCCCACTATCCTAATCCATTTTTGGACTAAATATTTTCCTAAGCATTTTGATTTTGAACACCTTAAATGAGTTGTACACAATTAAATATTTATAATATGTTAATGAAGAATATTTTTTTAATGTATAAGCTATTCAAGAGGTAAAATAATATCATTTTCAATTAAAATAATATATATATAAATACTGTTATTTTTATATCCCGATAGTTTGATTTTATCTTATGTTGTAGTACACAATGTCGTTTTTTAGAATTTTATTTTTTTAATCTAGCTCTACTAGTTAATTTTACTAATGTGTTCCGATTGAACACTGTAAATAAAGATATGTCTATTTCATTAAATTTCTTATTTTGTCTGTACTTGTTGTAGAGACAACATCGGCTGGCAAAACATAATATACCCGGCCGAGGCAGAGGGTCAGATAATCCCAACCAATGACACACCCAGGTCAAGAGGACGCCGATCTCCTTATTCGATCGGTGTAAACTGAGACATTGCTACTTGATATCATTTTCAAGATGTTACCCTACTCCCAAATATGTTAAATCCCCCGCAAAAAAAGGCTATAGACTCAAATAATCTTAGTAATTCTCATTGTCAAACAAACTTAACAAACAGAAAGTCTCTAGAAAAATAAAAGATATACCCACTCCACTCTTCTCATTTTCAATAAGATGAAGGTGAATATTGAGACAAAAGAGATTGTTAAGGTGGATAAGAGGATGTGGCAGAGGAAGAGGGAGGTGGGTAAACAATCTTGTCCATTAGGAAATTACTTTTCGAATGGTGTATATATACTCAAAACAAACAACCATCAAATTGATGGCTTCCACTCACAAACCAATCTCGTTCTAAGTCTCATGGGCTGACGGAAAACAAATTGTGCACTTGGTTTTCTAATCGATCCGTGACGCTAAACTGTGTACTTGATTTATTTTAAAAGATCCACGCTGGGGAGCACGCCATCTTCGTGTAAAGCTCGTAAACTCAGGTTTAAAATAGGACTGTAGGGGAGGCGAGAAAAGGATATTGTATTTGTAGTTTTTATAGAAAACTTTTTTTTTTTGCCAAAAATAAATAGCATCAGTTGTTGAATATCAGTCAAGGGTGTCCTGGAATTTCAAGACAACTTTTTATCTTCATTTAAAAAGTTTATCATCTAGTGCTGCTGGTGACCTTGTGGTCTAGGGGTAAGGTGTCAGACTTCTGTGCTGGCGGCAGGGGTTCAATCCTCGTTCCCGGCACAGATTTATCTGATTACCAAACCCTTCCTTCACCTCTGACAAGACATCTTGTGAATGTGGGGAATTCCAGATCTCCACCGTGGTTCGGATCCCACGTTAAACTGTAGGTCCCCCATTTCATATCACAATCACCCTACCATTACACATTAGCGTAAGTGCGTATAACCCGAGCGGGTAGTAAGACGCGGTGATAATAATAATAATAATAATAATAATAATCTAGTGCTGCTATGCTTATGACAGTTATTCAACAACTGTTGATATCACCGTGTGAGTGAAGAAAATTAAACTTCGTGTTTATATTGGAGGAATATTTGATTTATTTTGGTATATTTGGATTTATTTTGATATAAAAGCTTTAAAAGTACTGTCCTAAAGTCTCATTCCATACACTCCCTATTTAACGGTGACAAGAAGGTTCATGTTCAAATCCTGGTCAGGTCTTACAAAAGTATTTTTTCCTGTATTATTGTCTACACCCAGCCATGCAGATGCGGTCATTATTTCATATTTCTAGTTCAAATCTTTCCCATCTCTATCACATTAGAGTGGTTAAGAGGGCAAGGATTTTGATAATATAATCATGTTTTTTTTTGTTTTGACACATCACCGATGATACTTATATGCACTTAAGTTTTGTTCATGATCTCCTGGTCATGTAAAGTAATATTTAATATGTTATTAACTTGTCATTTTTTGTCATTTTGGATTTTTAAGTGATATTTTTCATATTTCAAATAAATATTTTTGGTAATTTTGTGTTATTTATGTAGAATAATATCAATGTTTTGTAGGTTCATGAATACTAAATATAATATTTTTCACCGTACAGTGGTCGGACTGACTAGATAATTTAAGGTTCAAATGAACTATTTAGACTAGTTACTTTAATGACAACAAAATCAACATTGCAACTAGGGTGGTAAGATATATTGATGTTAGACAACCAGTAAAATAAAAAAATACACAAAATTTATTATAAAAATGAATAGAGTAAACAAATAAATATAATAATTACGACATGTGTGGGGTAGGGGTGTACTGGAGTAAGGACACGTGGGAACGTCATCCCGGCACTGTTTTCATGGAAATATATTAAAAATATTTTTTTTAGTTAAGTATTATACTATACAATTCTATGTTAACTAATTGATTTTTTATATGAATCTTATGTTAAAATTTTTGTTCATACAATACATATTTACTTAGCACTACGTCACAATAATCGTTCGTGTTATACGCTTAAGTACTAATTACTCTAATGAGCTAACAATTGCGAAGGATGAATAAAGAGGAAGTTAACCCGCGTTTGCGTGGAGCAAGAGTGGAAACCATTGATGAAAACCCCCCCTCCCCCAGTTTACCCGATCGAGATATGAACCTTGATCTACCCGTACTTAGCAGTTTAGCTCAACACCAAACTAGCGCGTTAGCTAACTACGCCCTCGAGGTGGGTTACTTGTTCATACAATAAATTATGATGAAATTTACTCTGATCCATGTGAATTCTTGGAATTTTAGAGGAAGTGCTGTAAGCTACTGCCATAGTAACCATTAAAAATTGCTCCAAATAGCTTTAAAAGGCATTTGATGTTTGTGAATTATTTTTGCACATACTCAGCCTTTCGGTTGGTTAGTACTGTTGTAGCGTCTTATGATGAGCTACAACGTTGTATTTCAAAAAAACTGGACACTAAACCATTACTAGTCATATCCCACCACAACCGAAATAGTATAATGTCCTAAACTCACCGAGGCCCATCCCACTGTTTACGTCCCGAGTTGGCTATCTCCCAGGCTACGTAACTGACCATCGCGAACGTGTTGTTATGACAGACAGCGCGCGAGGCCTGGAGGCGCATCAACACCGCGCGGTCGCGAGTACGATGTTCCGGTGATAGAGGGTTGCCGAAGCTACTAGAAGATTCTGGATGGATCCAGGATTCTCTCTCGTCGCATGTTCTCCATCCGCTACCACCCCTTCCCCTTCTTTTCCCTCTTTGTATGTTTTGTGTGTGTATCCCCTACTTACACCCTCTCTGAGCAATTGATATAGGATAAATACTGTCAGGAGGTCAGAGACTAGAGCACTCTTGGCAGGATATATATCCAGGGCATATATACGTGTAAAATGTAAGGTCTAAATTAATTTTCGGTATTTATAATTCCAAATTCCATCTAGGCTAATAGTATAATTTAAATATTTATAGTTCTCTATGAGGAATATTATGTTATATATTCAAATTCTTTTGCTAAGAAGGATCGTTAAATGTTAGAGTCCTTTTTAAGGAATATTACGTTAATAATGTATTGTATTTTGCTAAGAAATATATTTAGATGTTCTGAGTCCTTTTTATAAGGAATTTTATGTTACTTATGCAAAGTCTTTGGCTAGGAGAGGTAGTTAAATGTTTAGAGTGCCTTTTTAAGGAATATTACGTTAATTATGTATAGTCTTTTGCTAAGAAAGATATTTAATGTTCAGATTACTTTTATAAAGAGTATTATGTTAACTATGCAAAGTCTTTTGCTAAGAAAGATAATGGAATGTTCAGAGTTCTTTTATAAGGAATATTACGTTAATAATGCAAAGTCTTTGGCTAGTAAATATAGTTAAATGTTTAGAGTCCTTTTATAAGGAATATTATGTTAATAATTCAAAGTCTTTGGCTAAGAAAGATAGTTAAATGTTCAGAGTCCTTTTATAAGGAATATTACGTTATTAATGCAAAGTCTTTGGCTAGTAAATATAGTTAAATGTTTAGAGTCCTTTTATAAGGAATATTATGTTAATAATTCAAAGTCTTTGGCTAAGAAAAATAATGGAATGTTCAGAGTCCTTTTATAAGGAATATTACGTTAATAATGCAAAGTCTTTGGTTAGTAAATATAGTTAAATGTTTAGAGTCCTTTTATAAGGAATATTATGTTAGTAATTCAAAGTCTTTGGCTAAGAAAGATAATTAAATGTTCAGAGTCCTTTTATAAGGAATATTAAGTTAATTATGTATAGTATTTTGCTAAGAAAGATATTTAAATGTTCAGAGTCCTTTTACAAGGAATATTATGTTAATTATGCAGATTCTCTTACAAGGAAAGTTTGTTAAATATTCGGAGTCCTTTATAAGGAATATTATGTTAAATATTCAGTCTTTTACAAGGAAAGGATGTTAAATATTAAGAGTCCTTTTATGAGGAATAGTATGATAATTATTCAGAGTCTTTTACAAGGAAATGTTTGTTAAACATTCAGAGTCCTTCCGACTTGTATTAAATATTTTGTCCTTTTTTAGTCGTTCTGACTTATATATAATATATGTATATATATTTACCTTGTTTATATATTAAAACTGACATTTATCCAGTTTATAAATACAATTTTCATTTAAATACTTATCTTCTGATTTGATTTCGACTGTCTCCTATCTATTTACTTTTACTATATCATGGAAATATTATTTATTATCAGGTCAATCCTTTATTTTGTTTTGAGCTAAAATGCTGAATGGGTTGCAGGGATTCAGGAGCAACTATATTATGTAATGATATAATTTGTTTTTATTGTCCTATCGGATTACACTGCATTTATTCCCCCCCTTTTTTATACATGCTGTTTAATTTTGTATACCTGCCTTATTATTATTATTATTATTATTATTATTATTATTAGTACCGCGTCTTACTACCCGTTCGAGTTATACTCACGCTAATGTGTAATGGTAGGGTGTGTGAGATTAAATGGAGGACCTACAGTTTAACGTGGAATCCGAACCACGGCGGAGGCCTGGCATTCCCCACATTCACAAGAAGTCTTGTCAGAAGTGAAGGAAGGGTTTGGTAATCAGATAAATCTGTGCCGGGACCGAGGATTGAACCCCGGCCGCCAGCACAGTATACCTGCCTTGATCATGGAGGACGAAACAGGGGCTACACTGTCTGCACCATATGATATAAATCTCTTGTCCAAGGGGTTTTCAGGAAGTGTGGTGGTTCCTCATTGCCTTCCACACATAATTTCTATGAGCGAGTGTGAAAGTGTCCATCAATTTGTTGGGTAAAGATATTCCAGGGTTCTTTTACATGCCACAATAAACATGGGATTGACAGCCTACTTCCTCTTAGTAAACCATTACTTCAAGAAAAGAAAACATTCAAATATAATATAATTATTTATTATGTGTTCTGTCTTACGACAGGTCCATATCTTTTGTCAGTGAAATTAGACGACCAATGCACCCTGTCCTCTGCCCTTTATTTCAGCCACTAGAATTTCTTCTTTCCTTTCATTAATCTAATATTTAATTCTCCTTCATATGTTACTCCTATAATAATATATATATTTTAAAGTTTTATTTTGTGGGGTTGATTTTTACTCAATGTCTGATCTTTATGTAAGGTATTGGACCTGCTTTTATAGAGAATAATTATTAAGTCCAACTTTTATAGACGGGCCTTTTAAAAAAAAACTTTTTGAGGCAAATAATGATAAATTTTACCATATTGTTATAGTTATTCTATAGGTATTGATATTATCTACCACAAGTGACAGCCGCAAATCACATAATTTGACGTTCAAACCAGTAGTATTTCTAGCCCTTTCTAAGAAAATTGGACTGTAAAGTATCGTTCACACTAAATAACATTTTTTTTGTTGCTATTGATCGATGAGCACTCCGGACTATTTGTGTATCACAAAACCCGTCATTATTAAGCTCTATAATTCGTCTGTGATATTTCTCTTGGCAAGTTTTGTATTTATTTTTATTATTAAGAAGTCTCTTTAGAAGGTTCATCATTGACGGCAATCTGGACCATTTCATCTAACAGCCTTCACTTCTACCAACAAGACAAACATTCCTATCTCCTTTATAAAAAAAGAAAAGCAAAACATTTCAGTTACAGTTAAATATTAGCTTTGATTACAGTCATTGGCGACCATTACATATACGATTTTTTTTTAGCACCGCGTTTACAATCCGTTCAGGTTACAAGCCTATGTACTAATTATTCAAATGAGTAAGGGAATAGTAAGGTTGAATTTAGAGGAAGTGTATCCGCATTTGCATGGAGAGAGAGTGGTACACTATTTTGAAAAAACCCTCCCAACACACCTGACTGGGATCCAACTATGATCTCCCAATCATTGTCGATCTTCTATTGCGAGAATTACGCCTTAGACCATATTACCACTGAAGCAGGACTTATTGTTCATTCCTGCTGTTCACAAATATCTCTACCAGCACTCAGTTATCAATCATTCCATTTATTCTCTTGGTACAAAGTAAAAGAGCAGCGTCACATTGTCAAATATATTTTATTTGAGATATTTTAACGTGCACTTTCTAAACCTCTTGATTGTATAAGCACACACAAATTTCTACGAGTGAGAGTGAAAGAACCTATCAGTTTTACCGGTAAAGGTATTTTCACATAACTTCTATAGTTATTTTACATGCCACACTCGACATGAGATCGACGGTTTTACTTCCCCTCCGTAGGAAGTTGTGCAACGAATTTTATCGTTCAAGAAAAATCCGTCATATCCAACTGGGTTTGAACCTACGAACATTAGGTCATGAGGTGAAAACTTTACTCCAAGCCCACTGAGGTTAACCACATCCGTAAAGAACAATGTTTTTTTAATTAAAGTTTTATTTTGCCTATTTAGAGGCAAGTTACACATCCTATGACTTGAAATATGAATATGCGAAAGTATATTTAGATATATGAGCTAGGAGCCCTGGATTTGATCCACGGTAAGGTTGAAAAAAATGTATCATAAGTGAAATTAAGGTCTCCCTTTACACAGTGATAAATTAATGGCCAGGGGGCTTGGTGTTGTCTGTATTAGATTTAATTTAGTTTATCAGTCGTGTTCTGATACAGGACGTGCACTATAGGATAAAAACCCGCCTTGGTGGTGGAGTTGGCTAACGCGCTAGTCGTGTTGAGCTCGACTGCTGAGAACGGGGAGATCGAGGTTCGAATCTCGGTCGGGTGAACTGGGGGGTGGTTTTTCCTAAATGGTTTTCCACTCTCCCTCCACGCAAATTATGGTTCACTTCCTCTAATTCAACCTTCCCAATTCCTAATCCATTGGCGTAATTAGTACTTAAAGCGTATAACCCGAACAGGTAGTAAGACGCGGTGCTATAATAATAATAATAATAATAATATAGGATAAAGTCCTTCTTTTTGAAAACTGAACTAGGCTGGTTGTAAAAACTGATCAAGCACCTCAATTAAATTAATAAGTGTCTTGTTAAGTCTGAAAGTAATAGTGAACATATAACGGTATCAATGCCTGGGGCAGACCACACCACTAACCTATTTAAGATAATGGGAAAAGTAGGAGACCTTGTTAATAGAGTCAATACTTGTGTACGAGTTTTTCTCTAACACTACAATGGTCGTCCACATTATTATATTAAAACACATGGAATAACTTAATCATAAAATTGTTTTCAATGCTTGTCTTGAAGATAAATGACACCATTTCGTTCAAAGACTCTATTTTGCACGTGTTTATTTATTTTTTCTTCTATATCTCTCTTTCTGTGTGTCGTACCCTTGACAAACATATAAATGGGTGAAAACTTAAATAATACAAAACCCTACCTTATTAAGAGCATGACCACTTTACATCAGCCAACCTTCGGTCAATTGCTCACCCAATTTGACGAGCTATAAAACGGGACAAAAAATAAATAAATAATGGCATGACCTCAAAAATAAGTAGAACATTCTAAGAATATAAACTTTGTTGATCTGTTTGAGGCACAGTTGAGGTTGTTTTCAAACCGGGATGAAGAATTTCTTTGCAACACAGCCGTCCAGGCTATACCCAAGTATACTAATTTATCTAATAATAATAATAATTATTATTATTATTATTTAGCACCGCGTCTTACTACCCATTCGGGTTATACGCTTTAAGTACTAATTACGCTAATGGATTAGGAATTGGGAAGGTTGAATTAGAGGAAGTGAACCCGCATTTGCGTGGAGGGAGAGTGGAAAACCATTTAGGTAACCCCTCCCCCCCCCCAGTTCACCCGACCGAGATTTGAACCTCGATCTCCCCGCCCTCAGCAGTCGAGATCAACACGACTAGCGCGTTAGCCAACTACGCCATCTGGCGGGTAATTTCTCTAATATTTTAGGGATGAGGAAGGTTGATTTTAGAGTATTTTTGTCACATTTGCATGGGGGTGAAGTAAAGTGGTAGTTTTAGTAAAAATAACACCTTCATAACACACGACCGGAATTCGAACCCCGATATTGCCATCATAAAAAGTCAATTAATTTACAAGAGTGAAGATTTAGCCCATTCGATCACCACAATGGGTCGGGCAAGAAGTAGAAAAATATTTAACCTGTGGACAAGCAGACAGAGGCGTAAGTCTCTACTTGGTTGGTTTTACCGGGGATTGGGGAGATTGGGGTTTAAATTCCTGCTGGGTGTACTGAGATTTTTTTTTCATAAATATTTCCCAATACACCTCCACACAACTTCTTATACATTTATCCTAAAATAAATTTTCCTTTTCTATAATTCATTGGTGGGAATTTGTGAATATTCCGTTCGGGTGGCAGAAAGAAATACACGAAAACAAATACTTAAAAACACGTTCATACGGTCATAAGAAGAAATTGCTTCCTTTAGTTAGTTACATCTTAGTTATTGAAAGCACAATTAATCCAATCATTAAGACCCCTCATCATTAAGGTGGGGATGCAGGGAACATATTAAAAGTTAAATGTTTCTACGGTTTTTTATCAAAACTTTTTTGTTCAAAATAAATAAAATATTTCTCCAGTAGAAACATAGAGTTTAATTTTCTTCACCTGCTGATATCAACAATTGTTGAATATCTGTTATGAGCATAGTGGCATTAAATGAGATTTTTTTTAAATTAAGAGAAAAAGTTGTAGTAAAATTCCAGGACACCCTTGACATATATTCAAAAACTTTTGATATCAACATGTGGAGAAAACTAAACGCTATGTTTATACTGCAGAGCTGTTTATTATATTTTGGACAAAAAAAAAAGCTTTGCTATAAAAAGTGCAAAAACAGTGCATTTTTCTTGAATTCCCTACACTCACTTTATAGTAATAGTACAACTAAACCAAAAATTAAGACCAAGACCGTTAAAAAACTATTTATAAAAAGGGTAAACATCTAATTTCAAAATAATAAATACATAAATTTGCCAAGGAATGAACTCAAATAATCTTACTTTAAATAGTGTTCTGTGGTGACCTGGTGGTCTAGGGGTAAGGTGTTGGACTTCTGTGCTGGGGTCCGGGGTTCAATTCTCGGCCCCGGCACAGATTTATCTGATTACCAAACCCTTCCTTCACCTCTGACAAGACATCTTGTGAATGTGGGGAATGCCAGGCCTCCACCGTGGTTCGGATTCCACGTTAAACTGTAGGTCCTCCATTTCATCTCACAATCACCCTACCATTACACATTAGCGTAAGTGCGTATAATCCGAACGGATATTAAGACCCGGTGCTAATAATAATAATAATAATAATAAATACTTTTGTTTTAACAGTAAGTACGTAAAATACAAGTATTTATAAACGATTTATTCAAAGATGAAGAGGGTCACTTAAAAATACACCTGCATTTGAGTTGAGAGAGGTCGAGGAAAACCACTATTATAAAATCACACGTAAAAAAATATCCACCTTCAGCGCACCCGGCTGGTAGTCGAAACAATGACCTTCTTCTCGTCAACAAGGAACCACCGGCTTAGTCACCTCCTGAAGGTCACACAGTGTTCATGTTTGCGTGTGTGTGTCTCGCTTGTCCTGGGCCTACACGCCAGCAACTTGTCGAACATTCACCTCTAGGTGCTCATGTGGACGACTGACTGCCACATAATCAGATCTGGGTCAAGGTCACGTCTCGATACAATTATCTTGACTGGCATTGATGAGACATGTGTGACTTTCTCCTTAGACCACTTGCTCTCCGGCAGGAGGAGGAGGTCATCGTGTCTTACTACCCGTCCGGGCTATCGATACATTTTCATTAAAAATAATACTAAAATAACTAAACAATCTTAATGGTGTTAATCACAACAAAAATATTAAATGCACCATTAATTTCGTTTAAACTACACTTATAATTTTTTTTTCTATTTGAGGTATTTAAGCAGGGTTGTTGGGAACGCGAGTCGAGAGCAGTAGTTTTTCTGTTTTTATATAAACCCTTTTTTTTTTGCTCAAAATAAATAAATATTTCTCTAGTAGAAACATAAAGTTTAATTTTAATCCCATGGTGATATCAACAGTTGTTGATTATCTCTCATGAGCATAGTGGCATTAAAACAGAAACTTTTTAAATTATTATTATTAGCACCGCGTCTTACTACCCGTTCGGGTTATACACACTTACGCTAATGTGTAATGGTAGGGTGATTGTGAGATGAAATGAAGGACCTACAGTTTAACGTGGAATCCGAACCACGGTGGAGGCCTGGCATTACCCATATTCACAAGATTCCTTGTCAGAGGTGAAGGAAGGGTTTGGTAATCAGATAAATCTGTGCC
>CABEEJ010003819.1:46098-75161 GCA_901482245.1 Timema douglasi
AGGACCTACAGTTTAACGTGGAATCCGAACCACGGTGGAGGCCTGGCATTCCCCACATTCACAAGATATCTTGTCAGAGGTGAAGGAAGGGTTTGGCAATCAGATAAATCTGTGCCGGGACCGAGGATTGAACCCTGGCTGCCAGCACAGAAGTCTGACACCTTACCCCTAGACCGCCAGGTCACCGACTATATTATGTAATTTCTTAGCATTGCGTCTTACTACCCATTCAGGTTGTACGTAAATGCACTATTTACGCTAGGGTTAGGGTTAAGGAAAGTTAAACTTAGCAGAAGTGTACCCGTATTTGCGTGGAGGGAGAGGGAAAAACCCTCCTCAGTACATCCGACCGGGATTTGAACCCTAATCTCCCCATCCTCGTCAGTCTAGTGTATTGCTAGAGCTACACCTTGGACAATCCATCCTATATATTAAAGTGATACTTAGGGACAAATGGTTTGAAACAACAGTTTCATTTGTCCAGTGGTGATGGTTTCATTAACAAACTCAGGGAGGGTGACTGAGGGAGAGGGGGAAAGTGGGACATTGGACCCCCCTTCCTCAGCCACAAATCACGATCACCCCAAAGCTACCAATCGGATAAATGTACAAATAATATCTTCGTTATATTAAAAGTTATATTAAAAGTACATTTATGGGTGCATCAACTAGTGGATTTTAGAAATTCATACAATACTTATTTTGAAAAATATCTGTTGCACTTGTTGCTTATTTTAAATTTACACAATTATGTTTAAAATATCAATACAATTGAATATTCTATTTTATTTTGATCCGGTGAAGGAAAAAAAAAAAGGAAAACAGGGGGATTGTTGATAAAACTTGAAATGGTTAAGAGTAACGCTAGTAGATGGCGCTGTTGTAGCTTTAAACATGCTGCTGCTCTCTTTTGGCGGTTTTCTCAACCCAAACTTTCACTTTCAAGCGTACACGCCAGAGTTTAACGGTAGCATATTTATTTTATTTAAATAGCTAATATTTAAGTTGCATAGTGAAGGTTCAATGAGCCAAGCCGAATATAAAATGTATATGAAGAAATAAGATCCAATTCAAGAAGTTATGTTAATATGTTAATAAAATAAATAGTTTGTTTTTGTCTCTCATAAGCATTGCGAGATATCTACCACCCACGAAGGTTTTAAATTTAAAAAAAATTAGTAGCCCCTGTGCCCAAACGTGTGTAACTCAAATCCGAAACTTGAAGATTTTGATCAGACTTTTTAAAAAATAATTAAAATCAGAATCAGAAGAGTAATTCCACGGGCAAAGCAGGACTAAAAGAAAATAACTTTTAAAGTTACTTTCCACGTATACTACACTAATTAATTTAAATACCGTCCTCACGGTGTAAGTGGTCAGTGCACCTGGTCACGAGACTAGGGGTTTAGGTATTGGTTCCTGGCTGGTACCTCGGGTATTATTTTTTTTTATCGAAAGGGGAATCACTCCAACAGTCACCAAGGTTTGGTTAGTAAGGCTTAACTTAGATTTACGTGTTTCCACTGGTTCCACACCCTCATCTCATCGGGACATGGAAAGAGCCTCCACGGAAAGGATGTACGATTAGTACATTCAGGCGTCCTCTGGGAAACGATACATTAGTACTGGATAATCTTTTCTCTACTAGACTACGAATGTCTAGCCAAGACAAGAATTATTATTATTATTATTATTATCATCATTATTAAACTAAATTCATTTTCTCCAGACAACGTTGGGTATTTAAAACAATTATCAATATTACAGCCCATTATAACAAATACAAGCTACTTTAAAGAGTAAATATATTTTTAATCGCTAACATTATTGTAGTAAAAAGCAGCAGTTATTTTAAATTCCCTTTGTTGTTTACACTTTAAAAATAATATGGTACCTATATTAAATATAATATTTTTCTTGTTTAAGTATGTTAAAAAGAACACGAAAAATAGTAAATATAGTAATAATTTTATAAATACGTTTTTGATTTTTTTTTAACACGAGTTTTACTAGCCATTCGGGCTATAGGCCTACGCTTATGTACTCTTTATGTTAATGGTTTTACGGATTAGGAGGGTTATATGTAGAGGAAGTGTACCCACATTTTCTTGGAGGGAAAGTGAAATACCATTTTGGAGAAACCACCTTTAGAACACCCGATCAAGATTCGAACCTCGATCTCCCCGTCATTGGCAGTCTAGTCTATTGAGGATGTTGTGCGTTAGCCCACGTGGTGACCGGAGCGGGTAGTTAACATTTAAAATATATGAAGAGTTTGTATAAATTTTCTTTACTATATAGTATCGGAACGGGTATTAAGACGTGGTGAAAAACCAACAAAAACAAAATATGAAACAGATTTTTTTCTGGCTCATGTACGATTTCATTACTTGGTAGGATAAACAAACATAAAACTTGAGACAACTTACTTTAAAATAATAGCTCTACCCATTACTGGGGTAGTTATTCTTTCATTTTTTTAACACCGGATCTTACTACACATTCAAGCTATACACATTATATATTATTATTATTATTATTATTATTAGCACCGCGTCTTACTACCCGTTCGGGCTATACTCACGCTAATGTGTAATGGTAGGGTTATTGTGAGATGAAATGGAGGACCAACAGCTTAACGTGGAATCCGAACCACGGTGGAGGCCTGGCATTCCACACATTCACAAGATGTGATTAATACACTTCTTGTCAGAGGTGAAGGAAGGGTTTGATAGTCAGATAAATCTGTGCCGGGACCTGGGATCGAACGCCGGAACCCCAGCACAGAAGTCTGACACCTTACCCCTAGACCATCAGGTCACCACACATATTTACTAATTACACTAATGTGATAGGGATGAGGACGAAATAATTAAGATGAAGTGTAACAGCATTTGCGTGGAGGGAGAATGGAACACCATTTAGGAGAAAACAGAATCAGTAAATACAACCGGCATTCGAAGCCCGATATCCCCGTCATCAGCAGTCTATTCTATTGTAAGAGCGACTCCTTATAGACCACGTGGCCATTGAAGTGCGTACAATTTGTATTAATACTGTATTTAATTCATACTGACACTATAAATCGGTGCACATCCCGAAATGGTTAGTAGAACACTTAAAAAAACCCACAAAAAGCACACTATGAATAAAATAAAATTGTTTTCTAATTAATATTTTAGGGGCTGGTTGTCAGAAACGGATTTACACTATAGTCCCACTAAGCACGGACCTAGGGGCGTCACATTTTGGATAACCTTTTTTTTATTTGAATATTTTGTTTTTAATAATTACGTTTAAATAACTAACTAACTAACATTATTGAAATAGTTCAAATTAAAGTAGGAACGATAATATTTCTTTTTAAATAACTGTACTTTACAATTACTTTGTAAATGACGTCGGTCTTCCTTTCTTCATAATGTTAACTCAAGCTACAGTAGCCCCATGGCTTCTTTGGTGTTGATTGACAGCTCACAGCTCACAGCTTTGTCAAGCTACCAGACCAAGCTATGTATCCCTACGTCGAACCATATGATCTGCAAAAACATGTGTTTATCAGCTGTCACTTCTGACCGTCAAAATTTAGGTATATGCCTAAATGTTGACTGTCAGAAGTCAGCTGTCAGCTGTCAGTCAGCGCCAAAGAATCCTTGGGGCTACTGTGCTGTAGAGCATGTATTGTACATGCCAGATTTTCTTTTGTTGAAATTTTTTATCGAATAATAACTTACACCCCCATCTCCAAGACCTCTTTCATCCGAAATCTCCTAAAACCCTTGATAAAAAAAAATTGGGAGGTGTGTGAATGCATATTATAATTGTGCCCAGGGGTGCAACAATTTTTAAATCCACCGCTTCTGGTTATTTCATAAATCGGAGCTTTAAAAGTTGGATCCACAGTTAGAATAGAATATTCATCACCACCATTAACCTCCAAGGCCATTATCGA
The DNA here is from genome assembly GCA_901482245.1 of Timema douglasi. Lineage (NCBI taxonomy): Eukaryota > Metazoa > Arthropoda > Insecta > Phasmatodea > Timematidae > Timema > Timema douglasi. The sequence goes on from CABEEJ010003819.1 coordinate 50,051, forward strand.
GCCATAATACTGGCCAATAATAATTAAAGCTACCTTGGTCACTCAGGCGCGCAGTCTGTCCCCATTACGTGAAATTAACGGTTACTGTGATTGTTACATGTTGTCTAATTAGTGATTTTAAATGTAATATATTTATAAACACGTTCTCTGAATCAACATTGGAAAAATCATGGCATTAAGTTTTACAAAGGTTTTTTGGACTTTATTAATTAAATATGATAGAATAGGGAGCTATTTGTCTTATGTTGTATGTAACAAATATCTTTGCACTGTTTATGAAATAAATATATCTGTAAACTAATAATTATTTTAAAATGAAGAACATTATAGAACTGGTCCCTCTAAGGCGTCACACGGACTGGCCTGCTGAAAACGAAGAGATCAGGGTTCGAATACTGGCTGGGTCTACTGAGGGTGGTTTTTTTCCCTAAATTGTTTACCACTCTCTTTCCACGCAACTGGGGGTACATTACCTATACAATTATTCTTTACTCATACTTACCTTATTAGAGTAATTATAATATATGCTTATAGCCTGAACAGGTAGTAAAACGCAGAGATAGAAAAGACTTGGTCCTAATTTCGCTTATGTCAGGCGAAGAGTTCCGAAAACTGTACTTCAATACGATTTCTACCTAATGCATTTTATGTACCCTTCGTTTACGTTTGAACGTACCTTTCAAAGTACCTCCATGACGTAGCTTATAAGAGAAGGTCACTGAGAAATATGTCAAAAGGTAACCTACTTACTACCCTTTGGGCTAAGTAGAGTGCACTTACTAACTCTGTTAAGGTGGGGGTGTAGGAGACGCGAGATAAGACCAACGTTTTTGCAGGGTTTTTTTTGACGAAATAAAATAAAATTTGCTCTAGTAGAAATATAGTTTTATTTTCTTCACACGGTGAAATCAACAGTTGTTGAATATCTGTCATGAGCATAGTGGTATAAGATGATAAACTTTTTAAATGAAGATAAAAAGTTGTCATTAAATTCCAGGACATTCTTGACAGATATTCAACAACTGTTGATATCACCGTGTGAAGAAAATTAAACTCCACTTTTATACAGGAGAATTTTTTATTTTATTATATCAACTTTTTTTTTTTTGTCAAAATAAATAAATAATTCTCCAGTAGGAACATCGAGTTTAATTTCTTTCCTTGTTTATAATTATTATTAGCACCACGTCTTACTACCCGTTCGGGCTACACGCACTAACACTAATGAGTAATGGTGGGGTGGAGGACCTATAGTTTAACGTGGGATCCAAACCACGGTGGAGGCCTGGCGTTCCCCACATTCACAAGTTGTTCTTCCCTTGTAGAATATCTGTCAAGGATGTTCTGGAATTTATTGACAACTTTTTCTCTCCATTTAAAAAGTTTCTCGTCTAGTGTCGCTATGCTCATGATATATAGTGAGACGTAATCGCACCTTTGTGCGTGTGCGTGTGTGTGTGTGTGTGTGTGTGCGCGCGCGAGCGTGGTACGTAATCCTTGTGTATTTTAGCTCTAGTTTTTTTTTATTTAAATACTTTTGTGCGTTTTTATATATATTATTTTGTTAAACTTCAGTTTAATTGTATTGGTTAAGTGTAAGAAAAGACAGTAGCCTTAACTTTGCCATTAAAGTCGATTATTATTATTATTATATATTCCAACAACTGTTGATATCACCACGTGAATAAAATTAAAATCTATGTTTCTACTGGAACAATATATTATATATTTTGGTCAATAAGATGTTTATCTATAAAACTACCAAAAACACTTCTTTTAACACGTGTCCTTTCACTCCCACTATAAGGGTACGATACTAGTGAACCTGGCGGGATGCCCCCAGACGAAGTGAAGCCCAGGTCCTAACGTCCGTTGAAGGTTCTTGTCTCGTCCTCCCAGGAAAAGTACGCGAGAGAGTGGAGGTAACAAAGGTTGTCACGTAGTGGCCTCGGAAGGAACAGAAGACCAAACACAGGCGAACATTCACATGCAAATCATGAACAATGTCAACAAAATACCGGGGACCACGGCCCATCGCGCCAATGCCGAGGAGATGAACATTCGAGCTACAGTACAATTTTCATAAGTAGGAACGATTAGAAACTACAAACCTTATATTTTTACAGTCAATAATAATAATAATAATAATATAGTGCTATATATATATACAATTTTTACACTTCATCTTAATACCCGTTCAGGTTATACGCTTATGTATTATTATTATTATTAGCACCGCGTCTTACTACCCGTTCGGGTTATACGCACTTAAGCTAATGTGTAATGGTAGGGTGACTGTGAAGATGAAACGGAGGACCTACAGTTTAACGTGGAATCCGAACCACGGTGGAGGCTGGCATTCCCTACATTCACAAGATGTCTTGTCAGAGGGCTTATGTATTAATCACGCTAATGTATTTAGGGGTAGACAGGTGGGATTTAGAAGAAGTATACACACATTTGCGGGGAGGGTAAGTGTAAAACAATTTAAGAATATAAACACTTTGAGTACAAACGACCAGGACTAGAGCCCCGATCTCCCGTCATTGGTAGTCCAGTCTATTGCGAGATTTACGCCTTGTACTATACAGACACCGAAAAAAATGATTGAAATAATCGATACCTATTAAATCTAGTATAGCCCGTTTTAGTGTACGCATGGTCTAGCACGCTAATCATGCAGTGGACTAGACTGCCGATGACGGGGAGATCGAGGTTCGAATCTCTGTCGTGTGTATTGAGTGTGGTTTATTCAAAATGGTTTTCACTTTCCCTCCACGCAAATGCGGGTACACCTCCAAATCCCCCTACTGGCAGTAAGACGTGGTGCTAAAAAAAAAGTTCTTGGATATTTTTTCATTGTCATCTCGAAATTTCTATACTACTTTCTATCTTCATTTGAACAGTTTCTATTAAAATACCTTTAAGCCCACACAAATTATTTGATTTAAGAAAATACAATAGTATTTATAAGTTTCAGAAAACTTCAATTTAAATAACAATACAATTTGTTAAAGTAATTAATAATTAAATCTATTTTTTCAATTCTCAAACTTTTGAGCGATTGTAAAATTATCTCCACCTGGCCATTCTCGGCCCTAGCCACGCCAACATTCCAAGAGGGGGTGGGGTTTGGGGCCTGTTTCACCCAAAGGCCATAAGCAAAAAATAAATAAATGCATCTAATAGATAATTTGATAAACATTTATAAACTTGAATGGCATCAATTCCCTCCAAATACGAAAATGTACAGTACATTGCTCAGTTCTTAAATAAAGGTATAAATGGTGAAATTACGGGGGGGGGGGAATTAAGGAGAATTGCCCCCTGAAAATAATGTTTCCTCCTGGAATAAATGGCTCACCCTCCCTCTAGATTTATTACCCTCCCCACCTACATTTTCTAATATAATACGATTAAAAACAAACTCCAAAAAGTTTCTTAAGGCATCAAATTTAAAATTTAAAAAGAAAAATCAGGCAAGGACCGTTCTAAATATTTTCTAGTAAACTTTATTTTACTCATCTTAATTATTATTATGCTGCCAAGTGAAGACTCTAAAAATACAAAACGCACATTAGGATGCAATTTAGAGTGCCCGCGCAATAGCGACCATTGTCGGCGCAGCCAACGTTTTGAATGGCGCTGTATAGCGCGACGCGCACTATGCCGCGAGGAAAGCGCGTCGCCACGGCGCGGCAAATGTGAATCCGAGTGGTACACACGCGGCATTCAAGCCGCGCGGCCAGTGGTTAATACGGCCGATTCTACACTAGCGGTTAAAACGCGGTGGTTATGCCGCTAATTTACGCCCCCCAAATCTTTAATCCACACACACCTGATTGTCAAACGCTTCTGATTCTACATTAGCTGTTTAAATGCCGTGGTTGTTGCTTCCACTTGTGCAAAATGGTTTATAAATTGACATTGTATAGGCCGGCTATATTGCAGGGTTATTTTGTTGTGAGAAAAAAAAACTCGTCAAAAGAGACGTTAATGGACTCACCCCACATTATCGAACCATCGCTCAACAGGACAGTTTCATATTATGTCTATGAATCACAGAATGTACCCAGAGAAGTTATTCTTTGTACTATAGAATGTATGTAGTTTCATTTGATAAACTACTTGGTTTAGTGAATGAAAATATTGCAAAACGTGATACCATCTTGAGGAAGAGGATTTATTATTCCGGCTGAAAGACTTGTTGTGACATTGAGGCACAACTTCCTGTTAACACCTGGTGTAGTTTGATTCGCGTTTCTACCGCTAGGCGGTTTTAACACCTCCAGAGTTAGCGGTCAAAACGCTGGTCTGGACGAAAACTTATTTTCTAACTCGATAACAAGGGTTTCATTCAAAGACGCGGTTGCTAGCGTTTTAACTGCTAGCCTTTTAACCGCTAGTGTAGAATAGGCCTAAAGAATGTAATGGGTGGACGTGCACTACAGGTGATTACACAGCGGCTAGTACAGTCCGTGACGAAACCAATCAGTCTCTCGTTGGAAGTTACTTGTTTCAGCCTAGCGTGCGTTTGTTCTGTGTGCTTATATAATTTGTTTCTCTAATGTGTTTATTTCTATTTTTTTAAACAAAATTACTTAAACTCTGTTAGAATTTAATTCAAATAAAATAGTATAGTATATTTTCTTGAGGAACCTAATGATATATTCTTAATTCAATGTAACTAGAAGTTTTTCCTTTGGATAAATGCTTATTCTCATGGCTGTATCCTGTCCTCTGATTGAATCATTTAACTGCTCCTCAAATGATTTCACAGACATTCTGGTTTAGTTAAAAAAAATCGTCATGCGACCTCAGCTATTATTACTATTATTATTATTAGCACCACGTCTTACTACCCGTTCGCTATACGCACTTACGCTAATGTGTAATGGTAGGGTGATTGTCAGATGAAATGGAGGACCTACAGCTTAACGTGGAATCCGAACCATGGTGGAGGCCTGGCATTCCCCACATTCACAAGATGTCTTGTCAGAGGTGAAGGAGGGGTTTGGTAATCAGATAAATCGATGTTTGTACAGTCAGTAGAAATGCACCCTCTTGTACCACGGATCACAAAAACATCCTGTACCATGGATCCCTTATCCAAGGTACATGGTGTTAATATTTAATTGCGTTTTGTTATAGGTTACAATGCCAAGAAGTAAAACAGGCAACAAAAAACGATACCAATTGATCCCGAGGTTGTAGAAGCCGTGAATGAACCTCCAGATAAACGTGTATCAAATAGAGAAGTATTTAAGACTTTCAAAGTAAAGTTTTCTACACCGGTACGTTTCACAGGTGAGGAATTATTTGAATAAAGAAGTATCCACTATGGTTTAGAGAACTGAGATTAACGTCTGCAGGGCTTATTGTTATGACAAAATGACACCCTTCATCCGCAAATATTGGCACTACCATCGTTAACGGTAGCAGCCACTCAGTTGGTATAGTTCACTTACGAGCTCATATCTTGCAGCTTTTTGTTTTGGTTGAACAGATATGCATTATATATATATATATATTTTAATCAAAGCGTCTTACTGCCTGTTCAGGTTATACTTATATATGATAATTACTTTAATGGGTTTGGGATGAGGAAGGAAGCATTTTAGAGGTAGGCCCCCTAATCTACCAGCATTTGCGTGGAAGGAGAGTGGGAAACTATTTAGGAAAAACCACTCTTAGCAGACCTGACCGGGATTTGAACCTGGTCTAAAGCAGGCCAGTCCAACACGAGAGTGACACCTTAGACCATTCGACCTCTGAAGTGGGTGAGATTATTGTTGACAAACTTATGATCCCCTACTATTCACACGACTGATGGAAATCTTCCCCTTCACCTAGTAACTGTAGCTGAGGGTGTTATTAGTAGGTTAGGGGGTAATTATCCAACTAGCGTTCTGAGTATCAATTAATGAATGTAATTACACGGGGTAGCGGTATATAACCTCATCCATCCATTTAGTACCTTCACACTTAATTTACTCTTCAATCGAGATTATACCTGATCGTTAAACTGCGTGTTCTGGTCGTTCCGTGATAATTTGTGCTATGCAGAGGGTAAGTTCCGTTTGAATTTCACAGGAATTTTTTTATTTTTTACTTCTATAAGATTTATAAGATCTTCTTTGATTTATTCATACGTCAGGTCATTTGATCTTAAGCTGTCACTCTTTATATATATATATATATGATAAATACCAATAAAATAAAAACGGTAATATTTTACAACATTATATCATTTCTAACCGCAATATAATATTTTTGTATTTGATACCAAAATTAATATTATCAGTCTCCAACTATACAGATCGATTTAGACAAAAATATTTTTTTACACAAAAGTTATTAAAAAAATTATTTATATCTGTACGTCATTCTAATCTATGTGATCTGCAGCGCTTCCTTTTTTGTATATTTTAGCACCACGTCTTACTATGTGTTCTGTCTCTATGATTATGTACTAATTATGCTAATGGTTTTAGAGATTATGAGGGTTATATTTAAAGGAAATGGTCTGGTAACTTTTCAAAGCTATCAGCTGTGAGCTGTCAGCTGTCAGTCAGCACCAAAGAAGCCATGGGGCTACTATATTTCGAGTGAAATTGTTCCAGAACCATTCATGTTTTTTTTTTTAAAGTTACATCATGGTATATCCTTCGAGAAGCAAAAGAATGAGATGGAACGAGATAAAGAGATACAAAAGATGTTTTTCAGCCATGTTTCACAAGTGTTTTCCATAGGGGGGAAGTTAACTGAGAACTATGTAATTTAGTTGTCAACAATAGAACAAAAATCGTTAGTCACCCAAGTGCGAAAAAATATCCTAACACATATGGATGCTTTGAATCTTATATTTTGGAAAATATTCATTAATTTTAAAATATATGAAGGGTGTAAAATTTTGATTAGAATGATCACCAAATGAAGTTTTTTTTCATTACACTTGCAATATAGTCTTAGAAAGTTGAATGTTTGTGGTAGACCTTGATCTTGAAAAATCACATTTTCAAGCGGATACGTGACTATCTAGACCAGGTTTCTCTGTCAAGGTCATGTTACTATTACTTAAAATACCTTTTTGATCTTTCTATAACAAACAACACACTTTTCTCGGAAACAAATTAACACATAAAAGGGTGACCTGGCGGTCTAGGGGTAAGGTGTCAGACTTCTGTGCTGGCGGCCGGGGTTCAATCCTCGGTCCCAGCATAGATTTATCTAATTACCAAACCCTTCCTTCAACTTTGACAATACATCTTGTGAATGTGGGGAATGCCAGGCCTCCACCGTGGTTCGGATTCCACGTTAAACTGTAGGTCCTCCATTTCATCTCACAATCACCCTACCATTACACATCAGCGTAAGTGCGTGTAACCCGAACGGGTAGTAAGACGCGGTGCTAATAATAATAATAATAACACATAAAACTTGTAATGACATAAGTAACTTCCATTAAGCAGAGACGTGTATACATTTTAGGGGAATGCAAAAGTCAATTTTTTAAATGCAAAGTAAAGTCGAAAAGGGGCTTGAAGCATGCAAAGACAAGTCGAAGTATAATATAAGGTTTTTACCGTTGTCACATACTTATTTTAATTTTTAAATTATACTTTAAGTGCGTCTAGGTAAAAAAAAAGAGGTTGTAAGGAAAACATAAATAAATCAAAGCACACCATATTCTTATATGTTGACATATTAATATTTATGTTTTCTTACGCTACATATGGGACACATTAAGAGTCAGACTTCTGACAATAGCTCTTTACCACTTAACTGCATTCATTATTACATTAAACTAGTTTATTTGGTAACAACTTGAAAATTATTGTAAAATATTGAAACCTATTATGTGTATCGTTTTTCAAAGATTCTATATGGAGATTCAGGATTCGTAGGTGAAATGATTCGGATTCGGGAAATAATGAATTCGACTTATCTTCAGTAATGGCACATATTTGATCAAAAGTGGTGTCAACATTTTTATCATTCTTCTTCTTCTTCTTAAGTAAACACCTTGAAGGTTGGTTTGATGTGATTTATATCCCTCCAGAGCTGGGTACACACTCAGTCAGCTCTTTGGCTGGCTAGTGCTGCCTGCACCATCTGGGTAGGAATTCCATGTACTAGGGAGGCTCAGAAAGCGTGGCGGTTCCCTGTTGCCTTACACACTGGATTTCTATGAGAGAGAGTGAAAGGTCCTACCAATTTTGGCCGGGAAAGGTAATTTTAACATACCATCCAGGGTTATTTTACATGCCACAATTGACATGGAACCGACGGCTTTACTTCCCCTCCGTAGGAAGTTGTGCTACGGATGCTTATCACTCAAGAAAAATTCAACGAACTCGGTTGGGTTTTAATCCTCGAATTTCGGGTCCTGAAGCGAGCATTTTACCCCAAAACCACTGAGGCAGACACTTTTATATAATATTTTATAAATAAATATGACCCGCTTCAGTGGCCGAATGGCTTAAGGCGTCACTCTTGTGCTAAACTGGCCTGCTTATGATGGTGAGATCGGGTTTATAAGCCAGGTCGGGTGTACTGAGGGTTGTTTTCCCTAAACGATTTACCACTCTCCTTCCACGCGAATGAGGTAGTCTACCTCTATAATGCTTCCTTTCTCATCCTTTCCCCCTAGAGTAATTATAATATAAGCTATGTTTATAACCTAAACAGGTAGTAAGTAAGACGTGGTGACATTAGGATGGTATCATAAAGAAAGTGCACCAGCATTAGTGTTATTTAAAAATGGGAAAACCTCCCTTGATGGATTGTATATGTAAAATCACTTTAACTACACCCATCCACAATATAATGAAATGATGAATCGCCCATGAGAGAAAGGTTGAGGTTCAAATCTTGGATGGGTAAACTTGAGGGGGATTTTCCATATGGGATGTTCACCCGATTTTTTTCACCCCTTCTTCATCCGATAAGGATATTTCATCTTAAACAAAGACTACCCTCTTAGTATCTTCAAATGGATTCATATATTAATACGTACTTTTAATAAAAATACTAAACTGAGCCGAACCACTAGCTGGAAACAGTAATGGGTGTAAAGTAAAACTAATATGATATCTGTGTAGATACAGCAGCTCCATGGCTTCTTTGGTGCTGACTGACAGCTCACAGCTGACGGCTTTGAAAAGTTACCAGTCCAAATTATATATCCCTACGCCAAACCATATGATCTGCAAAAATATGTGTTTAGCAGCTGTCACTTCTGGCAGTCAAAATTTAGGTATATACCTAAATGTTGACGGTCAGAAGTCAGCTGTGAGCTGTCTGTCAGCACCAAAGAAGCCACGGAGTTGCTGTATGTACGCATACTAGATGATGGGGAAGCTAGCTGGGTGTCCCAAGGGTGGTTATGCATAAATAAATTTCCCACTATATCTCCACGTTAGTGAGGGTAATCTTCCCCTAAATTCTATTTGTTCCCACTCTTACACCCTTAATTTAACTTTGTTTATTTAGCACAGCATCTTACTACCCGTTCGGGTTATACGCTTAAGTACTAATTACGCTACTAGATTATGAATGGGAAAGGTTGAATTTTGTGGAAGTGAACCCGCATTTGCGTGGAGGGAAAGTGGAAAACAATTTAGGAAAAAACACCCTTAGTTCACCCGACTGAGATTTGAACCTCGATCTCCCCATCCTCAGCATTAGAGCTCAACACGACTAGCGCGTTAACTAACTACGGCACCGAGGCGGGTTACTATCTGTTAAGGTTATACCTAGGCCTATGTATGATAGCTCGTTTTGCTCCCCTCCCAAACCACCAGTGGGTTTTCTTTGCATGTGGATGTAAACTATTGTAATTCCAGAGCAGTTTTTTTTATAGGTCTTACCGTTTAGTCACAATATACCTCCAAAGAAAGGTCCGCACCGACTTTAAAGTTGCTCCACCATTTTGAATGTTTCGAGGTTAAAAATTAAACTCTTTTTGGAATTTTCCTGTCAGTTACAGGCTAGAAGCTATAAGTTGGCCAAATTTCAAGTTTCTAGCTCATCTGGAAGTGGGTAAACAATAATGTCAGTGAGTGAGTCAGCCATGTGGCTTTATAGTAGTATAATTACTCTAATAGGAGTAGGGATGAGGAAGAAAGCATTTTAGAGGTACCTTACCTAAATATGTGTGTGGAAGGATAGTGGTAAACCATTCAAGGAAAACCTCTCAATAAACCCAAATGGAACTCGAACCTTGATATCCCCATTTTAAGTAGACCAATATAATACGAGAAAGACACCTAAGACCATTCGACCACTGAAGCGTGCCTCAATGTAGCTAAATACGGATATATAACAATGGGTAGGACTTTAAAATTTCTAAAAAATATTACAAATATAGTATCACCATCTTAACAAAAGGAGGTAATACAAACTTTTATGAGTGTGGTCTAAGGTTTTATACTACTTTAATAGCTTCTAAAAATGGGATATTTTTTTATATCATAGTTTAATCCTTCCCCTCAAAGTCTTATTAGCCATCTGAGCAACACGCATCTTGATCACGCCATTGGGGTATTGGGGTAAGGAGGACGAAGGTAGAATTTAGAAGAAATGCAAACACACTTAGGTGAAGGAAGAGTGGAAAGTTATTTGGGAAAATCCGTTAAAAATACACCCCAACTGGAATTCGAACTGTGACGTTCCCGTTGATGACTAGATTAATACGAAATTTATATCACGTGATCATTTATCCGGATGTTTTTGCTTAATCGAATGGCAGTATCTCGATCTAAAAATAAAGTACATAAATGAAAAAAAAAATGACCTTGGTAAACAAGTTAATGGTATTATTTTATTTAAAAGAGATTACGTTAAAAAAATATTGTTCAATTTACGTATTGTGTAAGGCATTACCTTTTTTTTTCCCATTGTCGAATTGAACATTAATTTATAAGTAAGTCATACGTGATATTACTAAAGACAAACTATTGCTTTATTCTTTTTTACTAAACTGAAGTTCAAATTCAAGGTTTAGCTAATCTTGTTTGTTTTAAAAATAAACTATTACACTGATCACATTTTATATTGTGATAGTACGTGACCTAGATGTACGATGGTTATAAATCTGACATTACGCCTACCTCACTTTTGTTGATTTTTTCCTTCTTCTAAAGAAACACATATTTTTTTTACATTACGTGCAAGATGTAAACTAAACACTACGTGCTTTTCAAATGAATTCAATATGAATTAAAAAAAAACAACACACGATACTTACTACACGATAATTTATTTGTCAAATCATCCACCTATACATATATAAACTCAAATAACTGGTCACGAAAGTATTTTAATGGAAACAATTTTAGTTAACTGTTTTGTTTAGTTTGAATAGTTCTATTTTCTAAAACAAGAATTATATAAAAAGTGATTTGATACTGGAAAACCCGACCTTGAGATTCTATTGAAAAGGTATTTTTATTTGCTCTCTTTTCTATACATAGTGTATTTAAAAAATCATATCTAGAGTTTTGATAAATATAAACAAGACTACAGCTCTTTTTTGTTGTTGTCATCGTGTCCTACTACGCACTCGGGTATATATGTAGTCTATATGAAAGTTTTATGCACATGTGTTAACCGCTCTCGTGGTATAGAGGTCAGAGCTTATGGCTGCTGAACCAGAAGTCCCAGTTCCATTCCAAACTGGTACCGGGGGATTCTCTAAAGGGGAATAATTCCCATAGTCACCAGAGTTTGGTTAGTTAGGCTTAAGCGTGGTTAAAATTGTATTTGTCTCCCTACCGTTATATTTATTTTAATCAACGGGACATGAAAAGAGCCCCCAAGAAAAATATATACATTTCGTACATCAGGGCATCCCCTGGGCAACGGAACATTAATACTGGCTAATATTTCCTCACATTGAGCTAAAATTTGACGTAGTCGGACACTCCATTATTATTACACTTATGTGTTGGATAGGAACAAATTTGAATTGACAGGAAATGAACCCACATTCGTGTGGAGGGAGAATGAACAGTAATTTAGGACAGAACACCCTCGGTATACCTAACCGGTGTTTGAACCTTTATCTCCCCGTTATTGGCAGTCCAGTCTGTTGATAGAGTAACGCCTTAGAATAGTGGATCCCCAGCTGTTTCATCTGACGCCCCTTAGTAGATAATACAATTCTCATGATCCGCGCCTCCCTTATTTTTTTGTGATAGTTAAATATAAATCTTAAAAAAAGTTTTGTTTGATAGTCATTTCTTTATTTTATAAAACAAAATCAATTTAACATTAAGTACCACATAATTACTAGAAGCTATTGTGATGACTGGCAGGGTTTTGTTTTCATCACTTATACAATATTTGATTTGATTTTTTTGACAGAGCATAGCAACAGTTTCTTTCCACTTTAAGCCGACAACGCTGTTTAGTATTTATGAGAGTCAGGGATAAAAATTCAGCGGTGTTGCACGTGGCTGAAATGGCAACTTAAGGGAAGGGTATTTATTTATTATTATTATTTATTTAGCAGCGCGTCTTACCAACCGTTTGGGTTATACACTTAAGTACTAATTACGCTAATGGATTAATAATTGGGAAGGTTGAATTTAGAGGAAGTGAGCCCGCATTTGCGTGGAGGGTGAGGGGAAAACCATTTAGGGAAAACCACTCCCAGTTCATTCGAACCTCAATCTCCCCATCCTCGGCAGTCTAACTCAACACGACGAGCGCTTTAGCTAACTACGCCACCGAGGCGTATAGATGAGAATTGGAGGGTGGGGGGAAGGGGGGGGGAGGCGAATCCAAGACTTGCAGGCTTGAAAATAAACTTGTGCTTGTGTACGATAGTGATAGACACCTAAGAAACGAGGTAGGCAGGGTTACAAGCACCGTTAGAAAAAAAAATCTTACTTAATTTGGAAAAGAAATTGAAATAAAAAAAATGTCTTTAATTCTTAGCTGAATTTTAAAGTTATTTCTAGAGATGGGATGCTCAATATTCGATTTATCAAATCCTATGATGTTCGATGGATTCGAGATTCGTAGAAATCACAAAAAATGTATTTCAAATTCAGTTATAATGACCTTGACGTGAAATAACCATTTTAAAAAATTGGTAAAAAGAATTATTTAGATTTTTGTAGTTTGGACTTTGGAAGATATCAAAATAAGAATTTATGACAAAATTATTGTATTAATATAATTAATTTAATGAAAAAATATTTTATATATTTATCACCAAATCCTGCCAAGGTTATACAAGTATGCGATAATTACTCTAATGGGGTAGGGATTAGGAAGGAATCACTTTAAAGGTAATCTACCCGCATTTGCGTTGGAGGAGAGTGGGAAACCAGTTAGGGAATACCACTCTCAGTAGACCCAGCTGGAATTCGAACCCCAATCTCCCCATGATCGGAATACGATTCTAATATGAGGGTGACGTCTTAAACTATTTCATCACTGAATCAGGTGTTATTGTCTTAAATGACCAATCACATCATATTAATTGGGTGAAGAAGCCAATTCTTGTTTAGTGAAAATAATCACGAGATAATTGATTGGCTCATTGTATTTCTTTAGTTTTCTTACATACCATGAAAGAACGATGGCTTTGTTTAGTTATAGAATATTCTGATTTTTTTTATAACTAAATTCCACATTTAGTGCGTCGTATATTACAATCTGAATCTTAAAACTAAAAAAACATATTATGCGATAAAATCTAAAAACACACACAAACACACCATTTTAGTAGCTCCTGTGATATACCTTACATTTCTTACGACTGGCCATTTGGAACACCTTTCATGAGACACAAACATAAATTCGCTGTCAACGTTGATAACATTTTAACATATTATTAGGTTTATTTTATAGGAATTGTTAATGTCTATCTAAAGTCACAGTTGAATATCACGTGATTTAGCGTATGAATTGGTGAAAGTGAATCTAGTAACTTTTCTAGCAGGCAGATGAGACCCTTCCCATGAAAATTGGGTTATAGAACCACTGTGTAGTCCTTGACGGATTTGGAGATATGTGCTCTCCTCGGACGGTTGACGGATTTTCCTCGAGAGCTGAAAATTCACAACTTAACTTCCTTTGGAGGGGAAGTAAAGCCGTTGGTCCCATATCGATTGTGACATGTAAAATAACCCTGTAAGGTATCTGAAAATACATTTCTAGGCAAAATTGGTAAGACCTTTCACTCTCGATCTTATAAACTCAGTGTGGAAGGAAACAAGGAACCACCACATTTTCTGAACTCCCCTAGTACATGTAATTTCTACCCAGATGGTGTGGGCAGTACTAGCCAGCCGAAGGGATGAGTGAATGCACAGTGCTGGATGGATATAAATCACATCAAACCAACCTTTGGGTTGTTTACTTGAAAATAATACGTAGGAATTTCCGATCACCCTGTACTTTCGTATTTTTAAACCATCAGATATATAAGGACCAACATGACTAGCATCGTAATTATTTTATAATAGCGCTCATCTTTCACCTCGACATTCCAGAATGTTCGTTTTATTTTTATTTTCTTGCAGATATATCTCGCTATCGTGCTTCTACAAGCCTACCAGTCGGACAGTGCTGGGTCATACAAGTCATGGCCATCCAGTATTCTGGAACAAACAAACTTCTCGGAGGACTACGATTATCACGAGGAAGACCGCCTGCACCCCTCTCTCGAACACATGGCACAGCCACACTCTCACCCAGTACTCCCAGACCAACTCATCTCTACGGCTGATATTTTGATCGTACCTTATTTCTTAAGCATGGTGACCCCCGACTTACCCCAAGGCCTGACGTGGTCTCCTTATGTCTTTAGTTTGGCCACAGACAGTCCGAAACACTCTAAGAAACCGTATGAATCTCAAGATTTGTCAAAAGACCTAGTGTGGTCTTCTTATACCTCTACCTTGTCCTCAGACGGCCCAGAAGAGCATGGATATCAAAATGAGCCACAAGGCCTTGTATGGTTTCCTTATACCCATAGCTTGGCATCAAACAGTCCGAATAATTACCCAAAGCAGTATGAATCTCAAAATGTCCCAAAAGACCTAGTGTGGTCACCTTATGTCTCTAGTTTAACATCAGACAGACCAGCCCACTCCCCAGAGTTGCATGGATCTCAAAATGTCCCAAAAGACCTAGTGTGGTCACCTTTTGCCTCTAGTTTGACATCAGACAATCCAGATTACTCCTCAGAGATGCATGGTTCTCAAGATATCTCACAAGGCCTGGAATTACCTTCTTATCGATCAATATTAATTTTTATCACACCGGATAAATTTCAACAAAGTTCATTACAACCACCTTATGGGTCTGTGTTTATCTCTAACAGTCCTGATCAACCCCTAGAACCTATAAATCCCCCACAAGACCTATCACGGCCTCCTCAAAGCTCTACTGTTGTCTATAGCAGTACTGATCAATCTCCAAAACCTATAACCCCCCCACAAGACCTACCACGGCCTCCTCAAAGCTCTACTGTTGTCTCTAGCAGTCCTGATCAACCTCCAAATCCCCAAATTACGCAACAAAATTCATCGCAGCCTTCTCAAAGCTCTACATTTGCTTCTAACTTTCCTGATCAACCCCCAACGCCTCAAACTGTCCCACAAGACCTGATAAGGCCTTCTCAAAGCTCTACATTTGCGTCTAACAGTCCTGATAAATTTACAAAGCCTCAAACTGCCCTACAAGAACTAATTTGGTCATCCCAAAGCTCTACGATTGTCCCTAACAGCGCTAACCAACCCCAGATGCCACAAACTGCCCCACAAGACCTAATGTGGCCTCCTCAAAACTCTAACCTTGCATCTAATAGTCCTAATGAGCCCCCAAAGCCTCAAACCATCCCACAAGAACTAATACGGCCCCCTCAAAGCACTAATTTTGCCTCTAGCAGTCCTAATACATTCCCAAATCCTCAAACTGTCTCACAAGACTTAATTCGGCCTCCTCAAAGCTCTACTTTTATCTCAAGCAATCCTGACCAAATTTCAAGGCCTCAAACCACCCCACAAGACTTAATGCGGCCCCCCCAAAGCTCTACATTTGCCTCAAACAGTCCTTATCAACTCACGATTTCTCAAACCTTTCCGCAAAATTTTGCACGACCTCCTATTTATGTATCGAACCATCCGTATCATCTTTCAGCTTGGAATAAACCTCCCACTGAACCATCTAACCTCTTTCCTCAAATACCGCAGAGACCGATGCCCGTACCAAACTCAACTTCTGCCTTTACTTCAACAGTTACGCCGATTGAAGCTTTGCCGCCAAGTTACCAGGTTACTCCGAATATCCCAATTCAAATCCCCCAAGAAATCATCCACTCTTATTTGAGTGGTCCTCCATTGAATTACCCGGACCTGTCACATTTTCTCTACGAGACTCAGCAAGGCCAAGATGTAACAGAAGAATCGGCTTTATTGCCACCATCTAATTTCCCCACTGGACCATCATCATCTAGTTCTCCCACTGGACCATCACCATCTAGTTCTCCCACTGGACCATCACCATCTAGTTCTCCCATTGGACCATCGTCATCTAGTATCTTACCTGGACCATCGTCATCTAGTTCTCCCACTGGATTATCGTCATCTAGTATCTTACCTGGACCATCACCAACTAGTTCTCCCACTGGACCACCACCATCTAATTTCCCCACTGGACCATCACCATCTAGTTCTCCCACTGGACCATCGTCATCTAGTATCTTACCTGGACCATCGACATCTAGTTCTCCCACTGGATTATCGTCATCTAGTAACTTACCTGGACCATCACCAACTAGTTCTCCCACTGAACAATCATCGTCTGATTTCTTCACTGGACCATCACCATCTAGTTCTCCCGCTGGACCATCGTCATCTAGTATCTTACCTGGACCATCACCATCTAGTTCTCCCACTGGACCATTACCATCTAGTTCTCCCACTGGACCATCGTCATCTAGTTCTCCCACTGGATTATCGTCATCTAGTATCTTACCTGGACCCTCACCAACTAGTTCTCCCACTGAACCATCGCAGTCTAATTTCTTCACTGGACCACCACCATCTAATTTCCCCACTGGACCATCACCAATCTAGTTCTCCCACTGGACCATCACCATCTAGTTCTCCCACTGGACCATCGTCATCTAGTATCTTCCCTGTACCATCACCAACTAGTTCTCCCACTGAACCATCACCGTCTAATTTCTTCACTGGACCATCACCATCTAGTTCTCCCACTGGACCGTCACCAACTAGTTTATTCCCTGGACCATCGACTGGAATATCAAACCCTGAAACAGACTCCTCAAACACCAATATCTGGACGTCAGCCAGATTAACGAAGACCCCAATGAAGCCCCAGTTCCACTCAATGACTGGAACGTCAACATCTGATATCGACACCGTACATTCGGAACCTGATGTCGTTCCGGAGAATGGTCGACCTCTCCCCCTTTGGCCACCATTCGCCCCGAATGAACACGTCCCCCTGCCGTCATGGACTCCCCCTGTCTTGTCATGGATCCCACCCTCGCTGTACTACCCCGCCCTCGGTACAAAGAGGTTCAATGCTACGTCTATGAAGCATTAGTGTTTTACAGGTGAGTGCGACACTGGCTATCATGAATGCGCTTTATTATTAAAAAAAATAATAATTGTAGTTTGTTTCACAAGCACTTAAACACTTAGGTTATTATTAAAGGGTGTAACTTCCTGATTGTGAGGGTAAACATCGTACCACTCTAATATTTGAGCCAAGTTCATCAGTTAGAAAATGTATTTAATAAAATATGATGCATTGTGTCAATGGAAAATTTTTTGCCCAAAAATGTAGCCCAGCGTAAAGCACACCCACACAAACACACACACACACACACACACACACACATATATATCTATATATATATATTACATAGATTATTAAATAAGAATGTGTGTCTACATATCAATATATATTTAAATATATATATTTAGACCTATATATTTAAATACAAATATATATAGAGTCTATATACCTATATATTTAACTATGAAAATATAGGCCTGTAAACATTTAGATACGTACATTTGAACATAAATCTATGTTTATATGTTTGAATATAAATAGAGATTTGAGTAAATATACATATATATTTAAGATATATATATAAACATATATATATATATTTTTAAGATATACATAAACATTTTCGTATTCATATATTAATATAAACCTATAAATGTTTATGTATTATATTAGTATTTATCATTTAGTGAATAATAGTATATATTAAATCATATACATTTTTATTTACATTTAAAATGTGTACACTATTATTGATAAGAAAAAGTAGAGTTTTGCAATACATCAAGTAGTAATCTTCATAATTATCTAAATTAATATTTTCTTTAACATCTGTATGTCAATAATAAAAAATGATAGCAGCCTTTGAACGTGATAAATTTGGAGATTGTGTTGGCTACTTGTGTTTAATATTATCACGATTACGTAATTAAATGATAGCTGAATATTATTCTTAGATAAACGGGCCCTGATGTACGAATCTCAAAAGTTGGTCTTAAGATTCTGTTGGTCTGTCTGTACCCGGGGATAAAGATTAAAAATTTGAATGGTTTTCTTTTAAACTTAATATTATAAGTTTTATGGTTATACTTGGGGTGGAATCGTGATTTTAATTCTAGCTTTAAAACTAAATTAAAACAAATGAATGATTTTTGAAAATTCAAAATATTTCAAAAGTTGATTCAACATTTCTTTTCAAAATTTACATATATATTTAATTATATAGGCGAGGTTTTATAATGATAAATAAATTTCTCTAAAATATAAATCATTTGAGGGCAGTTTACTGAACAATGAAATTTGAAAATTTGATATTGCTTAAAAAAAAGTTATAGTGGTTAAAAAAAGGATGGCGTTTCCTTTACCAGCCCCGCCCACCTCCCCTCATCCGGGCACTACTAAAGACAACACAAACACACAAACACTCAATGGGTACAGGTTGATAAAGAAGAACTATGTTCGTACAAAATTTTGTGAAAATCTTTCATTGATTTCATCTTATTTTATGTAACGTAAAGGTTATTAACTTGTTTAAAAAAAAGCCATTAAAACTCACTTGAACTTAATATAAGATCTATACATGGGATAGCTTTCACGTTGCGTTATGTTACGTTAAGTGTACTCAGTGTTATTGTAGGCCAAACAGGTTGCCAGCAACGTCAACAATGTTATTTAATTCTTCATTTTGTTAGTTTATGGTGTTCAGATAACATCACCGGTATAACTTGTTTGTCTGCGTCTCATAAACTTAAAACGTCTTGACTTTTTATTACACTCTATTTAGTCAGTATTATTATATTGGAAATATTTTAAGCTTGGTCAATACTAACTCCCCAAGTTTCATTTAAGTGAATAATTGGTTTTCAAAAAGTCAGACATCTTTGTTTGTATTTTGATAGATTTCTTTGCTTTATATTACGTGGATCCTGATCAGTTTATTAGCATTACGTGAACGTTAAGGGATTGATACGTTACGCAAACGTTAAGTCGATGATTATCCCAGCATTATTTAAAAAGACTTGTCGAAAAAGACATATTTTTATTCACCATATCTTACTACTCGTTTGGGTTATACCCTTATATACCAATTACGCCAATGGTTTTAAGGATTAGGGGGTGATATTTATAGGAAGTGCACCATCATTTTCGTGGAGAGAGAGAGAGAGAGAGTGGAAAACTATTTTGGAAAAACCACCCTCACTACACCCGACCGAGATTTGAACCTCATCTTCGACAATCTCGTCTACCACGAGAGTTGCACGTTAGACCATGCATACAACGAAGCTGATGAGAGAGACATAAACATTGTTTTGTTTAGGCAGGTAATAAACACACATGGGTTTAATAGTATTGTAATAGTGTGAATATTTACGGTGGACTATGAACTGTCTATCTCATTCATACACATGTACAAACAATCACTCAATCAGCAAAAATTTCCCCCCCTTTTCCTCCTCCCTAGATGTAATACAAAGAAGTCTTATAAATATAAAAAAAATATTCAAGGTCATACTTTTAAATATATTTAAAGGTGGCAGAGTCAAGGTGATTTAATCGCCAATACCGTCTTTGTTGTTTTCTTGTTCCAAGGTTCATCGAAAAGGTCAGGGGATTGGAATGGACCCAAGAAAATCATCGCATCAATGGTGGGTCCTGAATGAAGACGTTGCCTGCTTGATTGACGAGATATTGCAGGATCTCACAACATCATGTCCTAATTTATGGAGCGTATATAAACTACCGCGCAAAGGTGTGCCCAGGAATGGGGTGCAGATGTCTTCACACCATCCCGCCCCCATCCCCATGCTTTCCTCTCTTAATATAACAACTATTTTAAGAAGAAGCTAAAAACATATGAAGCCCAACAACAATTTAGAGCACTGTAGATGTATTATGGACATTTTACGATTTGAATTTTATAAGATATACTGCTATCCACATTATAAATGAACCTAAAATTTCAAATTAAAAAAACTACGTTAATAATAGCATTGATATATTACATACTTCTCAGTCAAATTTCTACTGAATCACTTTGTATACAATCCATTTTTCGTTTTAAGTACCTTTTAGAAGATATAAAAAACTTTCATCTAATATTGATAGTATTTTACTTTTGTTTATTATTGTGATTTTATAGATAAGAATGATAGATGCAGATCACATGACTAACGTATGAATAGATGAAAGTAAACCTAGTAATTTTTAACTGTCAAGTAAGGTTCTTCTTAAGAAAATTGGACTGCAGTTAGTCGTTCTTGACGAGAATACATTTTATATTACTTAGATTCAAACAATCTACTATCTATATGCGCCACTATATTTTATCACCACCAGAAATTAAACTATGACTAATCTGCGGGTTAGTCTAACGGACCATCCATGGCCTAGAAGCGTCAAGGTTATGTCCTAAGTTTGTTTATCCTTAACGCGTTGGGTATGGCTTTAAATAGATCCAAATGTCTTCGGATACCCAGAGCAGAAATTCGAATGTAAACAGTTAGCAAACATATAGGGAGGGTACAAAAAAGTATGCGTATTACTCTACTAGTTTCTAGCCCCATGGCTTCTTTGGTGCTGCCTGACAGCTAAAAGCTTTGAAAAGCTACCAGACCAAATTATGTATCTCTACGCCGAACCATATGATCTGAAAAAACATGTGTTTAGCAGCTGTCACTTCTGACGGTCAAAATTTAGGTATTATACCTAAATGTTGACTGTCAGAAGTCAGCTGTGAGCTGTCAGTCAGCACCAAAGAAGCCATGGGGCTACTGTAGTTTGGTGCTCTCAAATATTTTGCAATACCCTACGGAGTTACGAAATCCTTATTTAGCGAGGAAGGAAAAAAAAAATCGCACACAAAACAATCGTTATCTGCACTTAAATGTCACCTCTGAAATAAAGGAGTGTATAATGGCTTGACATCATCACAAAAATACACGTTATGAGCTGTTGCTATAAGATACGCTTCACACTTATCAGCAATTAAACATACTCCTCCAAGGTAATGCGGAGTTATCTAGTTATATCGTCTGATAATCTCTATGCTGGGCTATCTATCAATGGAGTCATACTATCATTCGAGGTTGGTGTATTGGGATGAACCTCACAATCAAGGCCGTAGGAAGCCAATACTTTCAGGGGTGAGGGGGGGTTTGGTAATCACATACCCCAATTGACGGAGGCTAAAAAAAATTCTATATGATAAACAGTTCTAGAAGCTATCGGAAGTGGTTTTTATGGCAACATAGTCCCCTAACTGTCGAAGGCTAGGATATATATATATATATATTTAAACATCTATAGAAGTTCTCTAAGGTGTGTTTTTTATAGTAAAATAACCCCCTGGCTACTATAGGCAAGGAAAAATTCAAAATATAAAACACTTCTAGAAGCTTTCTGAAGGGCTTTTTTATGGTAACACAGTCCCCTAATTTGTACTTATGCCTTAATTTTATATTGTTTGGACCATAAATAAAGCTAAATATATTTTGCTCATTAAATTTTGGGAAGGGGGGTTTGAACCCCCAAATTATTATTATTAATATTATTATTATTATTATTATTATTATTATTATTATTATTATTATTATTAGCACCGCGTCTTACTACCCGTTCGGGTTATACACACTTACGCTAATGTGTAATGGTAGGGTGATTGTGAGATGAAATGGAGGACCTACAGTTTAACGTGGAATCCGAACCACGGTGGAGGCCTGGCATTCCCCACATTCACAAGATGTCTTGTCAGAGGTGAAGGAAGGGTTTGGCAATCAAATAAATCTGTGCCGGGACCGAGGATTGAGCCCCGGCCGCCAGCACAGAAGTCTGACACCTTACCCCTAGACCGCCAGGTCACCTACTTGAACCCCCAAAACTCAGACTACGGTCTTGCTCACAATTGATGAAAATACAATAAACTATGATACAGCTAATACATTCAGGTATGAAATAAATCATGTGATATGACAGGAACGTCAAGGTAGTCTTAGAGGGGCCCTATTCTACTGCAATATGTTGCTGTAACTATATATGTGACACGTGGCTGGTTATATTGCAGCCAAAAGTCTAAATAGCGTCGTATGGCCCGGCCATATAGCCAGTATTTGTTGACTACTGCAGTTAGTTGCTTGTGTGTTGCCGGTGATGTCAAACTGCTGTGGACAACTTTGTGAATGGCTCGGCGATACTATTTCTATGTCCTTCTATGACAAGTACCTCTCTGTGCTGCTCAATATTCTCTTACTCACTGAACATCAAAACTAGTTTAGGAATCTCCAATTGCCAAAAAAAGGAGGAGAGTGATTGACATTCCTATAGTATTTGGTGTGGCTTTCCTCACATTTGTGCCTTTTTGTTGTATTATTGGGCCAATTATATTCAATGACAGCTTGACATTCTTGTGAAATTTTTAAACAGATATTTATTTTATAAAATCTGCTTAAAAAGTACACATCAAAGTCTCTTTTTTTTCTTATTATCTACGCGTTTATGAAGTAGGACCAATGCTGCATAAACAAATACAGCTTCCTTCATCTTGTGTAGTTTTGGCTTGGTCAGTCCGTCAAATATTTCCAAGAGTCTATCATCGTGTAAACATTCAATCATACGGCACTATGTGGTTGTAAACATTGCTTAGAAATCCTGGATAAAAACATTGCGAGGCCACAAGCTGCACTTGTGTTGATAATATTGCAGAGTAATATTTTGGGAAAATATTTTTGGGAGTGGGAAATTTTATTTACCCATTTAAAGGAAACTCATAGGTGGTACAGTGAGTTAATTCGTATTTACAAACGCCTTGAAATATTTATTTAGAAGCAGGTACGAATCTAGTATCCATATCGTTATGGCGATTTACTTAACGTAAAGGTTATCCTTGTGTTAAAACATCACTATACACTGAGCTTAAGTTTCGTATGACGTCCACTTGACGCCACATTTGTATATGTCCCGTGATAGCTCATTATCTCTAGTGTACCACGTGACATTGACAGACAATCATGTTGTGATCAACGTAATTTTATTACTTCATTTACTTGTTCATAGTGTGCAGAAACCATCTTACCGGTACAGCTCATTCGCCGTAGGCTTTTCATACACTTTATATTGTAGCTCCAGAAAGCTTACATTGCAAGCCTCGAAGTCTACTCACTCCAAACTAATTTTCACAGAAACATTTGTTTTTCAAAGAGTCCAAATTCATTGGCTGTATTTTGTTCGAACGTGAACTTATCTAGGAATTAATTTTGGGGTAAGGAATAGATGGGTCAGAGGGGACCTGATCAGACACCCACAACCGCATACCTGGGTGTTATCAAAATGTTCTCTTCCATGTATTATGATTAGTAGTTTCACAAGTAACGGAAATAGTCGTACGCATCTGACAAGCAGCATCTTGGACGACTGTGTGACACTGACGACTCCTCACGTTGTATGTAGCTCATAATTCACACATAAAATTAGGATATTTACAACTCAATATTAGAACATATTTATTTTTCATTGAATGTCTTAAAAAGGTACAGTTCAATTAAATTAATACATTTAAATTTAGTGAGAAAGGGAGTTCAACACCTCAAGTAGACCTTATTTCTTCGGGCATGTTTGAGTTCATCTATGAAAGCTGATTTAATCTCCTTTTCAATAAAGGTCACTTAATTCTATGGTCGAGTTCCTCCACTTGGTGGGTTGGGGGGTGCGGTGACAGAAAGGAGGGAGTGGTAGGCTTGAGTTCCTTCACGACAGCTGAAGGAATGGTTTATAAGTATAGTTGGTTAATTTATACATATACTTATGGTTCTTAAGGACCTAACCTAATCTAACCTTTCATGCGTTAACGAACTTTGTTCTTATTTGATTTTGTAATTTAGAGTGCAAAGATCCCCTCCTTGAGGTGTCGTCAAGGAACTCGACTATAACTATCGGACTAATTATCTCCGTGGAGGAACTCGACACCACCGTCTCCTAAATCACTCGAATAACTTATAATCCCTTCCTTGAGGTGTCGTGGAGGAATCGACCATCATCATCAGACTATTTATCTCCGTGGAGGAAATCGACCATCATCATCAGACTATTTATCTCCGTGGAGGAACTCGACCATCATTATCAGAATATTTATCTCCGTGGAGGAACTACACCATCATTATCAGAATATTTATCTCCGTGGAGGAACTCGACCATCATTATCAGACTATTTATCTCCGTGGAGGAACTCGACCATCATTATCAGACTATTTATCTCCGTGGAGGAACTCGACCATCATTATCAGACTATTTATCTCCGTGGAGGAACTCGACCATCATTATCAGACTATTTAACTCCGTGGAGGAACTTGACCATCATTATCAGACTATTTATCTCTGTGGAGGAGCTCGACCATCATTATCAGACTAATTATTTCCGTGGAGAAACTCGACCATCATTATCAGACAATTTATCTCCGTGGAGGAACTCGACCATCATTATCAGACTATTTATCCCCGTGGAGGAACTCGACCATCATTATCAGACTATTTATCTCCGTGGAGGAACTCGACC
>CABEEJ010003820.1:0-55765 GCA_901482245.1 Timema douglasi
ATACACCCGCCGCGCCGGCAAGGCCCAACGACTTAAGACAACCAACCCACTCCATGCGAAGCCCCAGTAAAGACGGATAACAAACTTTATTACAATGAAGGATGTTTCTTCACCATTGTAGACTGATACTGAATATTAATCAACTTCAGCAGTACTTTCCTTACCATTTTCCACCTTGGCTCCTACTAATCTTATCAACTATATACACTACTCTTCATAATGCCGCTGAAGATTGTAAAACTCTGAGTCAAAAGGTATGTGTTGCCACTTTATACCAACCATTGTACAATAAAGCTTTAGATATGGTGTGTCTTGCATATAATGACAGATATCTTATTCTAAGTAGTCAACATTTTTTTTTAATGTCTTATTTGGAAGTTATTGGCTCTCTCCTGGTAGCCAATGGCATTGAAGAATTATGAAAACAAATATATGCCAAAAAATTGTGCATCGTATGATCATAAGGCATAGCTATTCCAGGGTCATACTTACTAAGACAGCTGGTACTTAACACAATTCTTTTAGAGAAACTCTTATTACAAAATTATATTAGCTCATATTAAATTGAAGAGGTAAAGAAAGAGGCAATTTGAAGCTCTAATTTATACTAAAACTTCAATTGCCAGTGCTGTGAACACACTACTAGATAAACGGAACGGCGCCACGCACAGACTTTCTCTTGCTTTTGTCTTAAAATATACATTTACTAAAAACTTAAAATACACTGTTACTTACTCTATAGCATTAGAAACTAGAAACGCTGTTACATGAAAATTGAGAAAAGAGAAATAACTTTGACCACCAAAGAGCATAAGAGTTGAATTCATTTTCAAAGATCTTAATCAGAAAGTATATATATATATATATATATATATAATTATAGCTCAGAAAAATTGATTTTATAAAAATATATTTCAAATAAAAAATTTGTATTTTTAATATTACTACAACTTTACAATGATAAGATATTTCTTATCACAAATAGTTGTGGAAAAATGATGAAAATTGGAAAATTTCCCTAATGTAAAGTATCTTCAAAGTCATTTTCATGAGAAAATGAGAATTGCCATCTTCTTTAATCAAAATTATTTGAACCAGTTTCAAGAAAATCAATTTTTTCTCTTTTTGCCCTTCAGTAAACTACCCTTAAATTTAAGGTTAGATATCTAATTTCAAAACTCTTCGGGGTGATCTTATTAACACCCCAGATACCAGGTCATAGCACAATCTGTAAAATAGTTCCGGCTCTAGCCTGGGGTACAGAGAGACAGCATCATGAAAACCACTTTTTAGGTTTCAGGGGGTCATGAAACGTCAACATTTATCAAAATCTCGAGTATAAATTATTTGATGGTCACAATAGTTTCTCTTCGAGGCGTTGAGAGAAATTTAAAAGAAACTCAAGGAGGGACCATTGAATAGCATCACTGCAACACAATTACTCAATACTTTGAACAAATTCAAATTATGTGTGTGTCAAACATATTAAGAGAATTGATGATTGGTGCTGGCCCCTGTATTGAGAACAAACCACTAAATATCTGATGTAATTCAGTTCTTCAAATTCCAGCCTCCAAACCAAGATTTACTAGATATTTTAAATTTAACGTCACTATTTTGGCATATATCGTAAAGTCACAATTTCCAAAACCAGAAGTGGTGCAGATATAATTTTCCAAGCAACCGATTCATTATCTTAATGTTTAAATAAAACTCAACTTCAAAAATGTGGCTAAATACACAATGCCTACTTCTAAAATGTAATCTTATTTATCATTAATAATTCTTTCCTTACTGAATTTAAGATAAAATTAAATCTTCTCTGTTATTCTTTTATTCCTGTCTCCTTATTTGAGCTTTAGTCTTTTATGACAACATGTTTCAGTATTATATGTATAGAAGACTAAAGCTCAAATAAGGAGAATGGAATAAAAGAATAACAAAGAAGATTTAATTTTATCATTTATTACTCCTTGCCAAATAAATATGAACATTATTAAACATTAGTGAATTTAATTATGGTTTCTAAATGGTTTTTATTAATAAAGATAGGAGTTTCTATACATGGAAAATTTGTAACAGCCAGAGAATGCTAAAACTTACAAGGCATTGATCCTGTCCAAACTATCTAGCTACTAATTAAAAAAAAAATCCCCAAAGCCCTTAAAATGGCGTTTCGAGTTATACTATATTTTATTTGATTGCACTTTATGAGTAATGGCATATTTATATGCGCTGATCACATTACTAAACACTACACAATGTATATACATAACACACTCATGCTCTTCTTTTATCCAACCTGACATGTTTATATAAATTTCCCTGATACTTATAATACTGCCCCTTTATTGATATCATGAAGGTTTTAAAATGCACCATCAACTTCAAGTTATTACGTTGACATTAAACGATACAATTAAGCTACTAGGATATGCCTATTATTTAATTTTGTTGGGTGATAGTAAGAAATCAGTTTAGAAGTGAACATTGAAAAGACTATGTATATGATCACATAGAGAAGAGAGCTCAGATTGAGGGTGATAATTTAGAGATTACTGTGAACAACATATCATTTGAAATGATTAATGAGTTTAAATATTTAAGAACAATTTTAACTAGCAATATCCATATTATATTGGAAATTAGGAAAATAATAGTTGGGAAATGAATGTTACTAGTCGGTTAGTAAGTTGTTGACATCTTGCCTGCTGTTAAGGAATGTAAAACCAAGAATATACAAAACAATAATTTTATCAGTTCTTTATGGGTGTGAAACATAGTCTTTTAACCTTACATGACAAAAATAAAATTAGTTTGTTCGAAAACAAAGGGCTTAGAATGATTTTTGCTCCAAAAATGATGGTAATAAATAATGAAAATATTTAGCACCACGTCTTACTACCTGTTCGGGTTATATGCTTAAGTACTAATTACCCTAATGGGTTAGGAATTGGAAAGGTTGAATATAGAGGAAGTGAACCCGCATTTGCATGGAGGGGGAGTGGAAAAACACCCCAGTTCACCCAAGCACGATTCAAACCCTGATCTCCCCGTCCTCGGCAGTCTAGCTCAACATAAAACTAGTACATTAGCTAACTATGCCACCGAGGCGGGTCACCAAAAAATAGATTAAGATATTGGGTAGTGGAAGAGGTTACATACCTTCTACTCATCACAAGACATTGTTAGATTAATCAAGTATTAGAGATTATGGTGGGCAGGACATGCAGCATTCATGGAAGAATCTGGAACTATGTTCAGTTTATTGACTGGTAAACCCAATGGGAAGAGACCATTGGGAAGACTTAAATGCATTTGGGAGAATAACATTAGACTGGACCTGAAAGAGGGTGTAATGAGGTTGACTGGTAGAAATAGCTCAGGATAAGGTGTAATGAGATGGACTAGATCAGGGTGTCCAGCGACCTGGAAAACAGGGAATTGTCAGGGAATTTGCTTGGTCAGGGAAAAGTCAGGGAATTTTATTAAATTTCTGGAAATTTTACATTTTATCTATAAAAATCCAAATATTTTGATTTACACCATTGTCCATGTTGAGCAGACTAATATCACTTCTCAAGGTCAACAAGTTTTGTGTCTTTCCACCTTTCTGCCACATGTCTTTAGCCAAAGTTGAGTCATGGCTAATTCACATGCACAAAATTTGATTAGGCCTACATTTTAAGTAGAAGGAACTAAGAATAACTCTGTCTCACATATATTTTAAATTGTTCTTGCTTTAGGCGTTCTTTTAATGACCATACAATTTTACTGAAATCTATTTTTAACTTAAAATAGTCCATTTCTCCGGAGGCAGAAATCGGTTAATCCCTTTATTGAGTGACACAATTTCAGAATGTATATGTATCTAGGGGGGAGAAAACACTATTTAATCTGTGATCTTAAAAATATATTTTCATAATATACTTTATATCGATAAATAGTGGTCTGGGAAAAAGTAAATTGGGTCTGGAAAACCTGGAAAAGTCAAGGAATTTAAAAATATAGTTTAGCTGGACACCCTGTAGATAGACTAGCTCAAGATAGATATAGGATGTATTAATAATAATATTTAGCACCGCGTCTTACTACCCGTTCGGGTTATACGCTTTATGTACTAATTACTCTAATGGAGTAGGAATTGGGAAGGTTGAATTAGAGGAAGTGAACCCGCATTTGCGTGGAGGGAGAGTGGAAAACCATTTAGGAAAAACCATCCTCAGTTCACCCGACCGAGATTCGAACCTCGATCTCCCCGTCCTTAGTAGTAGAGCTCAACATGACAAGCGCGTTAGCCAACTACGCCACCGAGGCAGGTTATATCGGATGTATTGAGGTGGACTGGGTAGAACTCGGTCAAGATAGAGATAGGTTGTATTGAGGTGGTCTGGGCATATCTAATTTAAGATAGAGATAGGATGTAATGAAGTGGACTGGATAGAACTAGCTCCAGATAGGGAAAGGTAGCCTTTTTACTTTCTCGCAATCTTACAGGTAGATAATGTATTGTGATTGTCAAAAAAATCGGACTAGAGATTTTGATGAAATTCGACTTTTATGGAAACCCCCCGCCTACCAGGGTCTGAAAAAGTGTTTTTTGAATTCCCGTCTGTTTGTACCTCGGAGTAGAGCTTAAACTGTTTTACCGATAGGGATAAAACTTGGTATTTAGGGTTTTCATAGGGTCGCCCTGAGGGGTTTTTGGAATTGGATATCTAACCCTATAATTAAGGGTAGTTTACTGAAGGGTAAAAAGAGAGAAAATTGATTTTCTCAAAATCTGCTCTAAAGATTTTGTTTAAATTTCACTACTAAGCATTTATCAATATTATAAACAAAATGGTTACTCTCATTTTTTTTGGCAAAATGACTTTAACGGTTCTGGTCTCATGAGTAAATTATCATTTTTTATCATATCTTCGAAACTTTTGATGTATGAAATTAAATATCATTGCATATATGTAGGTCTATTTATAATACAAATATTTTATTTGAAATATATTTTTATAAAACCAATCATTTTCAAGCCAAACACAAATATAAATATTTTCTAACTTTTTTAACACCAAAGTATTGCTACTGTCAAAAAATCTAACCTGAAATGTTGATGGATTTCGATGTTTCATGACTCCCCTCGCCCCGAACCCTAAAAAGTGATTTTTGCAATGCCCGCTGTCTGTGTGTCTGTTTAACCTTAAAATTAAGAGTAGTTTAGTAAAGGGCGAAAAGAGAAAAAATTCAATTTTCTCAAAATCGGCTCCAGCGATTTTGATTAGAATTCATATATAGGCATGGATTAAAATTTATATCCAAGTGTTGATTATAATCAAAATTGCTATTTTCATTTTCCTATGAAAATGACTTTTAGGGTACTTTACAGAAGCAGAAATCTCCATATCTCTGCAACTATTTGAGATACTAAATAACTTATCATTGTAAAATTGTAGTACCATTAAATTTAAAAAAAACTTTTACTTGAAATATATCTCTATAAAACCAATAAATTCGGAAATATTGGCAAATATATTGATACAATTTTGTGAGCTTTAGTGTTAACTAAAGACTACTTAAGTTTTAATGCAATAATTCTCCAAATCCATAGAGTAAGTAGATAAGTAAGTCTCTCAAAAAGTTTGTTCTTTTTTCTTTAACCTCTTAGAAGAAGTTTTTGCACAGCAATGATATATCTCATATCATTTTAGACTCAATAGTCAATATTTACCTTTTTTATCGGTCTAAATTTATAAATGAGTAATTTAATAAAAATGTGATAACCTTAAGATGTGCAACCCCTAATAAAATGTCAAAAATATTAACTGGAAGTTGAAATTTCAATATGAAGTATTGACCCTTGTCAACCCAATATCAATCTTCTTTTTTTTTGTCCAAATATATTAGCGAGAACTTAATTCTTTAAGAAAAAAATCATAACATTTCAATCCAGGAGTCAAAAAATGTTTAACCCAAGTATAATCCAATTTTTGCTCGGGTTTACTATTGTATATTATATTGTTTCACATATATTACTAGTTTTGAGCAGATATCTCCATTTTTAAACAATGGAGTGAGAAAGTCCATGCGGAGTTTCGTACCATTTATTTTATATGTGGCAAAGAACTTTGTAAGTAAGTAGTAACATTATCGATCATAGTCAATCAAGATTATTTTGCCCATGAAATAAGAATACTTAAAATATATTTGTAAGTTTAGAAGGCACAAAGATCAACTTTAATGACAATGTAGTTTTCCTACCTGATCGACTGAAATTGACCGGTTGCAAACACCTGGCCCATAGCGTCTACTAAATTTTCCAGAAATTAAAGTATGTAGGATTTTTATCCTATTAGTTCTTGTTAAATGTTCTTGTTATAATAGTTATTATGATAATGATTAAAATATACTAATCAGATAGTTTAGTAAAAATATTAATTTCGGGAATTAATGATTAGGTATAGTACTAACCATTTTCTCTGAGTTTTAAAGGTATATTCTTATTTCTAATTTACAAATCCAGTATTTTTTTCTAATATTAAAACTAATGATAATGAATTTATGGTTTATGTTAAAATATACACTATTTAATCCTAACATAATCAACTCCATGCCAGGACAAGGCCGCTAAGGTGCTGACTCTGAATGCATTGACTGATAGCTCTGGTACTACCAATTCAAATCCTTGTCAGGTCCAAGTTACTTAGTGCTGATGTGATGTAGTACAAGGGAATATAAAGTATCGTTAAATGTGTTCTCAGGTGTTAATTATAATTACACTTAGGTTGTGTTACTTGCTTAAAGCAATAATGTACTCGGGTATGACTGTTTTGCAATATATATATATATATTATTTTTTTTAAATTTCCTTATGTCTGATAGGCCCTACATCTTTTTAAACTTCTTTTATGCTATTCACAGGTATGTCTTAAAGAAATACACAATTCATAAAACATATTTTTTCACATATGAAACCATTATTACTTTATAAAATATAAGAATTTATTTTTTTAAATTTAACCGATGACTTTCATTTATAATTAGTCTCAAGACACATCCCTGATAAGAGACTATCAGTAATCTGCCACCATGTTGACACTCCACTTTCCTTGGTACCATTTTTCATAACAAAAATGTCGTGGTGAAAACGCTCTCCAAGTTTTTCACTAATTTTATGATTTTGTGGGGAAAAAAAAATCCAATTTGAGTGTAAAAGTTAATATTTAGTGAAATTTTGCACCCCGTTGTTTCATATGACTGAAGGAGTTTGCCTGCAATTTCCTTGTAGTTGTCTCCTTTGTTTCCTAAGAAATTGATGGATACAACTTTGAATGCTTTCCAAGAAGCTAGTTCTACTTCATTCAGAATAGCATTAAAATTTGTATTTGTGGTAAGCTTAATTAACTGGGGACCAACGAAATTCCCTTCTTTAATCTTTTCCACACTCAAGCACAGGAATTTCTGCTGCAGATATAAAAAAAACCAAGGCTATCCTTCGTGGCTTTGACAAAGTTTTATATGGAGTGGTAAGATTACTTTTGCAGCATCAACAAAGGATAATAGTTATTTTCCTTGGCTAGGCTATTCCATTCACAAATAAAGCAGTGATACATTGTATATCCTAATTGCATGCTTAACAAGATTGCTATAACTTTTAAGTCACCACACATGTCCCAACAGTGCTTGTTGTAGTTTATTTTTTCATAAGTTAACTTCATGTTAAATGAGTAAGCCATTGCTATGAAGGGATGTTTGTTACAATTGTGAAGAATAACTGCTTTTAAACTTTCCTTCGATGCTTCAATGCAGTCACCAGTCAATGGTATTGTGATCTTGTTTTACTGCAGTCATGACCATATCAATATCTGTACAGTAGACCAAATCACAAGCCAATGCAAGATATTTAGAAATATATTTTTGCCAGTAGCGCAAAACACAATGTAAGAAAAGTGTAACAAGAGTGCAAACAATTTAATTACCGTACTAAACGAACTAAATGATTAAAATCTAAATTCCAAAAGCTCAGCGGCTGCCAATTTAAACCATTTTTTCCCACAGATCCACAAGATGTTAATGGGGTTGTGTGTTGATGCTATAATTATCTATGAATTCCGCTGGATTTTTTTTAATCACAACGTCTTACTACCTGTTCAGGCTATAGGACTACTCATGTATGATAATTACTCTAATAGAATAAGTATGATGAATGAAGTATTTTAGAGCTAATCTACCCGCATTTATTAGAGTGGAAAACCATTTAGGAAAAACCACTCAGTACACCAGACTGGGATTGGAACCCGGAGCTCCCCGTCATCAGCAGGCCAGTCTAACACAAGAGTAACACCTTAGACCATTCGGCGCAACCTAATGAAATAGTTGTATTCTTCTGCAGCAGGTTTCAGCCTTGTAATCTTGATCCCAAAAATTCAGATGGACTCTTAGATAAGTTTAAGTCCCTTACTAAGTATATGCGCTCACCCTGGGAGATGAGAGGTGGTTTATTTGAGGTAGAGGGTCCAAAGTCTGGATTGTTAATGTCTTATTCCAAAGAGAGCTGCACATCCCTATTACTGTAATCAACAATAACAGGCGGTTCATTTGATGTAGAGGGCTCTGGATCATTTATGTTCAATAGACATCTGCACATCCCTATTGCTGTCATCAACACTGGCCCATGTTTCGGGTGGTTCAGGAAGGTCTTGGCTATGAAATAAATAATAGTCTGTTGGTGGAAGACAAAGATGGATATTGTATACTTTGTTTGGATTTCAAGGACGCTTCAGATATCTATGTTAATCAAAAGTAACAATCCCTTAAATATGTTTTGTCCTCGCCAGAAAATTGGTATTTCAAACGGCATAGACTTCTGGGACCCTTTCAACTATCTTATCAACTATACTGCACAGTTGCTACAGACAATGTGATAGCCCAAGGTTTATCTTGGTTACCTATTTTGCACCCAAAGTAGAACTCATTATTTCTTAATTAGTGGTGTGTTAGTCTTGTGATCACATTTTATAGTATAGTCACCACAGGTAGCAAAAACTGTCTACATCATTTTCACACATGGGAGGCATAATGAAACACAGTACTCACTCAATCACTGATGTAAGCACCCTGAATTGTTGAAACAAACTGTTTTGGTTAGGCAACTACAAGTTGGTGGATGTGCATAGTAGTTACAGCCATTAAGCAATTATAGGCCTTATAAATAAATCTCTGTTGGTCCTTTGCTATGCATATATACAATATAGTGATGAAGTGTTATATATTTAATTTTTCAATATAATTTAGTTAAATTAAACAATCATTATAATAGAGAAGTCTAAAAAGTTGACAAGAATAAATAAACAAAACAATTAATTAAACACTAGTGATCAACATATTAAAAACTATTTTTTGAATATTTAAAAAAAATCAGTAGGTGATAGCAATACTCTCTATTTTTAAATTTGTTATCAGCATTAATAACACATCGAAATCATGTATCATACATCAGGAAAGAAAAATTGTGCAATACAATGTTATAGATGTTTCTTTTACATATAATGTGTTGTTTTTAACAATAGCAATACATTCTTTATATCAAGTTCTGGGTTAGTTCTGAATCCATCTGCCCATCCATATT
Source organism: Timema douglasi (assembly GCA_901482245.1). Classification (NCBI taxonomy): domain Eukaryota; kingdom Metazoa; phylum Arthropoda; class Insecta; order Phasmatodea; family Timematidae; genus Timema; species Timema douglasi. The sequence goes on from CABEEJ010003820.1 coordinate 9,623, forward strand.
CCCCATAATAGAATGACTTATATAATGTATGTAATGGTAAACATTAATGAATATAAAGTCATAAGCCTTGTCTTAAAATGTATCCTTTACTTTCGACATGTTTCCAGTGCTCTAAGCTTATGTTATATTTCATATGATCTAAGTTTGTATCAAAATAGTTCCTGGTATTTGGAAAGAGAGGGGGGACTATCCCCTTGGTCTCTCATTGTCTGCCCATCACCTAAACACTGAGACCATCCTGCCTGTGATTGCTTAGCATATCACTCGAGTTCCCTAGCACTGGGACAATCTTGCCTGTGGGAGCTGAGCACCTCATTTGAGTACCCTAGCACTGAGACAATCCTGTTTGTCATAGCTGAGAACATCAGTCGAGTTCCCTATCAATGAGTCAATCCTGCCTGTCAGAGATGAGCATGTCAGTTGAGTTCCCTAGCACTGAAGCAATCCTGCCTGTGAATACTGAGTGAATCAGTCAAGATCTATAGCACAGACAATCCTACCCATGAGAGCTGAGCATGTCAGTCTAGTTCCCTACCACTGAGTCAATCTTGTCTGTGAGAGCTGAGTGAATCAGTTGAGTTCCATAACACTGACAACCCTACCAGTGAGATCTGGGCACCTCACTCGAGTTCCCCAGGACTCAGACAATCCTGTCTTAGGAGCTGAATACATCAGTTGGAGTTCCCTAGCTCTGAGCCAATCCTGCCTGTGAGAGCTGAGCACATCAATCTAGTTCCCTAGAACAGAGATAATCCTGTCTCTCATAGCTGAATACATCAGTCAAGTTCCCTATCACTGAGTAATTCTATTTGTCACAGATGAGCATGTCAATCTAGTTCCCAAGCACTGATTCAACTTTGCTCGTGAGAGCTGAGCATGTCATTTAAGTTCCCTAGCACTGAAAAAATCCCACCTGTGAGAGCTGAGCACGTCAGTTAAGTTCCCTAGCACTGAGACAATCCTAACTGTGAGAGCTGAGCACATCAGTCGAGTTCCCAAGCACTAATACAATTCCACCTGTGAGAGCTGAGCATGTCAGTCGAGTTCCCAAGCACAGATACAATTCCGCCTGAGAGAGCTTTTAATCTGAGTCTTACTACCTGTTCAGTCTATCTGCATTTAGTTTCATAATTCAAGAGAAAATTGAGAGAAAATCCACTCGTGTTTTATTGGAAAAAGAGTGAGTATCCATATAGGAAAAACTACCCTTAATATACCAGGCTAGAATTTGAATTCTAACTTCCTTGTCACCAGCAGCAAACTAGACTAGATGACTAGACGTATTTTAGTCCCTATGCCCACCAGTTCGGTTGTCATTTTAGAGAAAAATATATTTTTATCACCGTGTCTTACTACCTGTTCAGGTTATCATATATATGATAATCACTCTAACGTGGTGGGGATGATGAAGGTAGAATTCAGAGGTAATCTATTCGCATTTGTGTGGAGTTAGGGTGAGAAATCGTTTATGACAAACAACCCTTATTACACCAAACCAGAATTTGAATTCCTATCTCCGCATCATTGGCAGTCCATTCTAACATGAGAGTAACGCTTTTTGACCACCGCTGCTTGTTAAGACACATTTTTAATCTAGATATATTTTTTAATGTTACTTAACATTATTATTTGGTTATTTTGTATTGAACTATTTACTATCTTCACCAGTGGTCGCATTTTCTTAGGCGTCACTCAAACAGTATAGAATGCTGGTGAAGGGGTAGGTTTGGGTTCAAATTCCTGCTGGATTTACTAAGCATGTTTTTTCTCTAAAGGGTTACCCACTCTTAATTTATGCAAATGTACATACATTTAATTTGGATTGTAGGATCCTAATTGCGAACCATCTGCCAACACTTGGAGGAAAAGACTATAAAATATTTTCAACAAACATAACAAATTAGTAAAACTGCCAAATTGTACAAACTTACACTAAATGGTCTTTTACTTGTTTACTTTTACTAGAAAAGAGATTTATTAAATTAAAAAGTATACAAACATACCTAATCCCTTTGTTCCTTTATGGGATATATAATAAACTGTGCATATAGCTAAAAAAAACAACTATGTATTTAAACCATCCTCACTAACGCTTTCCACACATTCCTATGCTTGCATACTCCCTTTGCTCAACAACATCCATACACCGAGTACTAACTTTTATTCTTAAACCTATGAAGGTTTCTCTTTTTCACACAGTCCTCTACAACATTTAACCGTGTCTTACATGGCCTACCACTTTATTTTGATCCACACACTCTACCTTAATATATTTGCTTCGTCACGTGATCCACTCTCATCCTCTCAACATACCCAAACCAACATAAGACACTTTTCTCGCATTAACCTATTGGATTCCCTTTCAAACCACACTACTTCAGCGCTCATTTATTACTGACTATCTACATGAAGTTTTCCACATACATTGCTTGGATATCTCATTCTACTCGCATTCACTTTGCTCTTGTGTTTCTCCTGACAAACCCTGTAACGAACCATGGGTTGGGCACCTTTTGTTACAAGCCGTTCGCCTTCCTTATTTATTATCCTACGTAAGGATGTTGTCTCTAAAGCTCTCGTCTGTCGTCTTTCAGCTACATCATATTGAACTACATTGATAGGATGTTACTTTATGAAAAAATGCTTGTTGATATTTAATTAAATGCATACATATTGTTTGTTACACCATTTAACACTCGAACATGTTGATAATATACATTTTATAACGATAGTTCAAAACACGTCTGTTCTACATGACGATTCAGCGGGGAAGATAAGTTAGAAACACGTCTATTTCACATGACGATTCTGCGGGGAAGACAAGCTCAAAACTATGCCGTCTTTCAAAGCTTGGGTTTGTATTCCCCGTAGTTTTCTAGTCTCAAACCCAGGTCACTACTCAATTTCTTTCCATCTACCAATGGAGTTATTCTTTCTGAGCGTGAAAACTAAAAATAGGAATCTTTTAACTATGCACCTGCTCTTAAATACTGTGTAATACAACCCGGAAATAAATCATGCTTCGAACACGTTCATCTAAAAGAAAGAAAGAAAGAAAAATAGAAACATGGCTGTTGTTTAGAAAAGATGAACTTAATTTAAAATAACTAAAAATAAGAAAATATTTATGTTAAAATATTAATAAGGACAGGAAAATCAATGTCATTACAACCTATGTTTTACATCTATAATCATTGTTGGCATTAACACACTTTTATTTACTGCTATCTTTGCCTCTTCTGATACTACTTCATTCTTTGCCTAAGTCCACCTACATCCAACTACTCTCCAAGATACATTCACCCGTCTGTTGATTTCACAATCTATCCTTACATTTTTACAGAACATTCTGCCCAGATACACAAAATCATTCACTTGTTCTAAGAGTTTTCCATTTATATTAAGTTGACAATCATTTCCTGATCTGACCTTATCAAAAACCGTCATCTTAGTTTCGGAGACATTTATACGAAGATCCATTCTGCCTATCCCCACATTCAAACGATTTAATGCATTCTGCAAGTCCTTTTCATTCTCAGACATTAATACATCATCTGCATATAACAGCACTCTCACATTCACATTTTCCATTTGTACATTAACCACGTCCTTACAAGCATCCATCATACCCTTATTCATGAAAACATTAAACAACCATGGGGACATAACACTACCTTGTTGCCTTGCCGAACCATTCGCTCAAAGCTCCATCCACCCTAACACACACTTTATTTCCATCATAGATCACCATAATTGCATTTACTAACCATGCATCCACGCCATACTTTCTAAAAACATTCCACAACAACTCCTCTTCACCCGATAGTATGCTTTCTCCAGATCAAAGAATGCACAATAAACTTTCTTCCTTACTGTCTTTTATTTCTCACTCGTTGCACTGCAAATATCTAGTCTATGCAACCTCTACTTGGCATAAAACCACATTGCACACCCCAAATTTTGCAGTTTTTTTTCATGCATCCTCTCAATTAAAATTCTTTCAAAAACTTTACCTGGAATACTCAACAACAAACTAATTGCCCTTTAATTCTTACATTCACTCTTATTACCTTTGTTTTTATACAAAGGAACAATGACAGCATTCTTCCAGTCATTATAAACATTTGAAATCCCAGTGCACACATTAGACAACTTACACAATCTGGCAAGTAATACCGCACCCCCACACTTCAACATTTCACTTGTGATCCCATATACACCTGCAACTTTGCCATTCTTTAAAAATTTCAAAGCTTTAAACACCTCAGTCTCGTTAATTTTTTCACTCCTTATAGCATTATCCCTTTTTTTCTGTTACTTTCTCCACATTTTCGCCACATAATTGCTCAAAATACGCTCTTCATCAATCTCTTACACCATTTTCATCCCAGATTAGCTCACTACGTTCATTCTAAATGCCATAAGTATTTCCTTGCACTGCCTATTTCGTTCTCTTTACCCACTTCTAGAACAGCTTCTTAATCCCTCAAAATCATTATGCATTCTTTCTCCTTCTTTAAATCTTTTACTTTTTACTCTCCTTTACTTTCATCTTTTTCTCTTTGTATGTCACACAACCTTTCATGTTCTACTTCACTTTTCACAGCTTCTTTCACTTGTTCATTCCATCATCCATCTATTTTTACTTTCTCGCTACCTCACAGTTAGAGAAAGTATTGTGATTGTCAAAAAAACTAACTCGCGATTTTTATGAGTGTTGACATTTCTTGATCCCCTTAAGCCAAAAAAGTGGTTTTCGCAATGCCGTCTGTCTGTCCATCTGTCCATCTGTTTCTACCTCGGGCTAGAGCCTAAACTATTTTACTTATTGTGTTATATCTTGATATCTAGTATTTTCATAGGTTTACCCCGAGAGGTTTTTGGAATTGGATATCCAACCAAAAATTAAAAGTAGTTTCTTTAAGAGTGAAAAGATAAAAAATCGATTTTGTTTGAATCTAATTTCCAAGCTTTGATCACTATTTCAAATAAAATGACTACTCTCAATTTTTTGTTAAAATTACCTGAAGGGTATGGTATAATTTTTAATTATATTTCCCTAAGTCTTTCAGATATGAAATTACTTATCATTTATAATTAAAAAAAAATTCACTTGGAATATATTTTTATAAACCAATAGTTCTCAAGCCATACGCAAATATGTATGTTTTTCAACCTTTTGAACACTTAATGTAAATTATTGTGATCGTCAAAAAAAATCTAACTCGAGATGTTGATGGATGTCGACATTTTATGACCCCCTGAACCCTAAAAAGTGGTTTTTGCGATGCTGTCTGTCTGTATGTCTGTCTAACCCTAATATTAAGAGTAGTTTATTAAAGGGTCAAAAGAGAAAAAAAATCTCAAAATCGACTAACTATTTTGATTTAATTTCATTTCTAACCATTGCTTAATATTACAAACAAAATGCCTACCCTCAATTATGCCTTAAAGTTACCATAGAGATGGGTAGATTCTAAAAATTTTTCATATCCCCGTAAATCTTCAAGATATGAAATTACTAATCATAGCAAACATGTAGGTCTATTTGTATTAAACATCTTTTATTTGAAATATATTTTTATAAAACCAATAGTTTTCAATATATACGCAAATATATATATAACTTTTCAAACAATCTAGGTAAAGTATTGCGACCGTCAAAAAAAACTGAACCCAAGATGTTGATGGATGTCGACGTTTGATGACCCCCTGAACTCTAAAAATTTGTTTTTCGCAATGATATATATCTCTCTCTCTGGCTGCCTAACCCTAAAATTAAGAGTAGTCTACTAAAGGGCGAAAAGAGAAAAATTTAATTTTCTCAAAATCAGCTCTAAGATTTTGATTAACAATTGTATCTAGGCGTTTATTAAGATTATAAACAAAATAGTTATTTTCATTTTCCTATGAAAATGACTTTTAGAATACCTTACAGAAGTGGAAATGTCCATATCGCCGCAACTATTTGAGATACTAAATAACTTATCATTGCAAAATTGTAGTACTATTGATAACTTTAAAAACCTTTAAATTTGAAATATTTTTTGATAAAACCAATAGTTTCTGAGATATTGGCAAATATGTTAATATAATTTTGTGAGCTTTAGTGGTCCAGATTTATTACTTAAATTTTAACGCAATAATCTCTATGATGCCATTACCTAAGTATGTCTCTCAAAAAGTTGATTTTTTTCCCTTTAACCTCTTAGGGGAAATATTTGTACAGCAATGATTTATCTCTATAATTTTAGACTCAATAGTTAACATTTACCTATTTTATTGATCAAAATTTATAAATGAGGAATTTAATAGCAATGCGATGACTTAAAGGTGTACAACCCCTGTTAAATGTAGAAAATTTTAACCGGAAGTTTAAATTTTAATACGAAGTGTGGACCCAATAGCGACCTTTTTTATTGGTCCAAGTATACAAATGAGAACTTCTAATTCTTTAAAAATAAAATCATGAAATTTAAAGCCGGGAGTCAAAAATGTTTTACTTAAGCATAGTGTAATTTATGCTTGGGTTTACTAGTGTATTTTATTTCATTTCACATTTTGAGTAAATATCTCAATTTTTAGACAATCAAGCAAGAAATACCCTGTGAAGTTCCTTAACATTTATTAAGTTTACCAATACTGTGGATCCACACACAACTTTCGCGCTCTCAACTACAGCTTCTTGTATTCTGTTCCAAGCATTTTCAATACCATTGGTAGGCTATTTATTTTAACATTACATTCATTCTTTTGTAAAGTTAATTTTTTGCCCGGTAATCTTTCATATTGCACTCTCACATTTTTATCCTGATACTTTTCCACTTTAACTCTTACTTGCTTAATACTTTTGCGCTGCTTCCTCACAAAATTTCTATTCAATTAAACTACCGGTACTGAGATCACTAGGAAGTGATCCGTTCCACATTCATCTCCACGCACAGCCCTAGTATTCTTCACTAAATTTCTCATTCTATCATCATATACCACAAAATAAATCATCGTTCTCGAATCACTCCTCTGCTATGTATATTCTTTACTAAATTTATCATCCTCTCATCAAATACCACAAAATAAATCATCGTTCTCGAATCACCCCTTTGCTATGTATACAATTGAATATCTTTGTTCCTAACCATGTGTTCGACACAAATAAACCTTTATCTAAACATAGATTCACTAATTCATTACCATTCTCATTTACACTGCTTAACACACTTTCTGAATTCTTTCTTTGGGTAACCCATCCATTCATATCTCCTAACAAAATAATTCTTTCACCCGGTTCACGTACATTCAAGACTTCCTTTATCTCATTCCAAAACTACGCTATTACATTCTCGTCTTCCCACTCCACTGGAGTATAACCAGCAACCATCATAATTCTACAAATACCTATTTTCACACGTACCCATAGAAGTCTAGATGACACCAAATCATACCTTCTCATAAACAGCTTATCTGTTGGGTCTCAGATTTAACCCTACTCCCTGACTTCCTCTTACCCATCCATCCACACCTGACCACAGTGCCAGGCTGCCATCACTTGTCATCAAAACATCCTTAACTTTCTGCTTGGTTTCACATACACACATAATATTAATTTTGCTTCCAATCATTTCCTCCAACAGTTAATTCTCTTTAACACATACTTCTCACATTACATGTTCCATTAGTCCATATTCTCGCTAGTTTTTCAACCAATGGGCCCTTCAGTTTTAACCTCAGCTGCCCATCATAGCTTTGGTCATCCGAGGCTCTTCTTTAACAGTTTCTTGTAATTTTAAATAGAGTAGACCAGGCTACTAGCCTTGATAATACCTGCACCCATTACAGTATTTGCTGCTTGCAGTAAAGATGCTGTACTGATCGGTGTTGGCACATTTTAGCCAGTGTACCACAAATACAACCGTTGTTCAGTCTTGTCTGGAGCTGCTTGTCTCATCTCAAATAAGACTTATTTCCATGCAGGAATACAAAAATGCTTAATCAACGTTTTAGACCACTCAAGTACGTTATAATCAACTACAAAACAAAAGATCTTGGGAATATGGGGCTAGGACCCCTAATTTTGAAACGTGCGAGTAGCGATTCACTAGCATATTTCTCTCATCTCGCACACAATCTCGCAAACCCCTAATTTTGAAACGTCTGCACTGTGAAAACTGACGTCACACGATTAAATAGCGAGCGAATTCTACTCGCCAGCCTCACACCGTGCAAGACAGGCCTTATCTATCGAGTAGAGCATAAAATAACAAAATGGATGCCATCCTCATCTTCGGTGCAGCTTTCTGAGAGTGATATTGTTGAAATAAACCTATCAGTGTATAAAATATGTGTACAGAAGAAAAAAATATGATAGCTTGTACACTTTAATCAATCCTTCAATAAAAATATTTGTTTGGGTGAAAATAATTATATATTTTAATTTCCTTTACTTTAAACTGGCAATTTGGCTGAGTCAGTAGAGTCACGTCCTCATAAACTATAGTTCGCGTGTTTAAATCCAATCATTTCAATTTTTTTTAAATTTATCAAACTCAAAACTTTAATTTTAAATTATTGTATTAGCATATAATTTGTTTTAAATATTTTTTATATAAGTAAACCAGGTATTTGTGCCTAAGTAGACTACCATACTATGCTTCTTTAAAAATAATTTAACAAGGTAGTAAATTAAAAACGGTACACTAATTTTGAAATTTTGTAGGGGTTTTATGACATAAAAATGTACACATTTAAAAATAAGGCTAAGCAAACTAATTATTATTTGCATAGTAAAAACCTTAAGTGCATATTTATGTTTTAAAAATAGTTGCGAAACTAAAATAATATATTACTGAATTCTAATTATTACTAAGTGATTTAAATTCAGATTAAAACTAAAATATAACCAGGATGGGATCGATCTCGTTAACATCTGAGTTTCAGACAAGAACGCTACCAAGTTACCTAGTGGATATCGAGTAGCAGGATGGTTTAACTTCTTATCATATAACCTGATAAATATTTGAGACAATCGTAGATACATACAACTGGAAGATGGTTTCTTAATAATACAAAACAAATCGTTTCACATGATGCACTCAATACAATAATAGTGTTTACTTTCAGTTACGTATCTTGTACAATGGCGCGTTGTGGCATCTCATCGCCTCAACCCTTTGGCACGCCATGGTTTTACAGTGTTGTCGGATTGAAAACTCAGTCCTAAGCGAAACAACACTACACCGACTCGCACGACATTAGACACCTATCAAAATTATCTCAGTTTTGGTACAGCCTGCGATTTTCGAGTTTGCTCGCTAGCGAATATTTTCGCAAGTTTCAAATTTATGGGTCCGGGACTGAGCTAGAAGAATAAAACTTGCGTTTGATATCTAATGGATAGTACTTGTGATATTAGGGTGAGAATATAGTTTTTTTTAGCACCACATCTTATTACCTGTTCAGGTTATACAGAGAATATAGATCAATAAAAGGCCAGCATAGGGCAGAATGAAGTTTATTATTTTATAACATATCATTAAGTTATTCTAGAAATAAACATAGATATTTAAACTTATACTTGAATTCAAAGACGGTATAAAATTATTATATTGATATTTACATTACATCCGTGTTATTGAACCTTGGCCTACCATATAAGAGTTAGTTATTTTAATAATGCAACTGCCTTGTAAGTATTTTATTATTTTATTTCTGTAAATAATGTTTTACCTAAGTAATTGTCAAGTAATTTTTATTAGTTATGGCATTAATTCAGTTTACAATACAGATTTAAGATGTACTATGATACAAACATAGGTTTTAGAACAAACAAACAAAAAAAACTGACATTTGAAATTATTAATTTTAAGAAAAATATTACAAATCAGAGAACATATTGAAATCCCTTTCTTCTACACTAAATTGTTTTGACATTTGTGACACTCTCTTTTAACCTTGAGGACAACTGCAAGATTTAAAGAGGATATGACTGTTATCGTTTCTTTCTCTCCGAGCAGCAAACTATATATATATATATATATCTTTCTGCGTGTATCACTGCCTATTCAAGAATTATTTTTTGTAAATATGATGAGGACAGGATGCATATTAATATACTAAACATCCCTTATGATTGAGTTTTCCCCTATCGCTTATTTACAGTCATTTGTCTGAAATAATATTATGTAGCCTATATAGCTGTGAAGTTTCAGTTTTCTACTAGTTCTGTTAATTATTTTTTCGTCTAAATTACTCTAGCAATGATAATTAGCATTCAAAAATTCATTATAAGTTATCAATTACACACACAGAATATAATAGAGGTCCGCCTGAGTACAGTAATAGAACTTTCAAATAACATATTGTAACGAGTTACATATAAAAAGTACAAACAAATGGGGTAACACTTACCCTCTGCCCTGTTGGACTTGAACTCTGGCATCGCGAGCACTGACCACCTCTCACGAACGCACATTTCCATAAACTAAATAGAGCTGTCTTTCTACAGCCGGCTCTAGAAGAAAGCCACATCCGAAAGAAAACAACTGAAGGCGACTTGGCGCGTGTAGTTGCCACTTCCTCCGCCTGGGCTATCCTCGAAGCTTCTTTTAGTTCTACAGGTGACCGGTAGAGTCCCCACTCCGTCCCCCTTTCTCCCCTTTCCCCTCCTTTCTCACTCCTATCCTTCCCACACTCTGTGAACATGCCTGTCCATTTTCGCTATATATTGGGATGTTTTGATAGTATTGTCACTCATTGCACCGTTGACTTGGAAAAGGTGAGGGCGGCGTATTGATTTAAAGGTTTGTTAAAGTCGTTAAAATTCTCTTTATCTTTTCAAAATTGCTGTTTCGGACTTGCGAATTGATATTTGTTATTATGGGTAAAGTTTATAGACTATTTTTGGGAATATGCTTTTATTGCGTATTTAAATAATATGACGCTATGGGGAACCTTTCTTATTGTTTTTGTCAGAATTTAATCTCTATTTTTGCTCCAGGTGTCTGATCTTTTGTTTTAATACTACCCACCGTTCTGATCAGTTTCATTAGGATTTTTGGGGAATATTAGAGGTGATGGCATATATGATGTCCTTTATTTGGAAAGAGGCTAGCGGTTGTTGGCGTGCGTCGCCCCCAAAGTAATTATATGGGAAATTTACTCCCACTAAATGTATGGTTAGACGGGGCACTTCCACTTATAACTGTTCTATTTTCTTAATGTCGTACGTCAATCAAGGTAGTTATAAGGTATTATGTTTGAGTTATGCCCAGAAGATTGATATCTTTATTAAAATATTTGCCTTAGGATGCTCCAGTTTCTAACTATAATCATCTTGTCAATTTCACCATAAGTGAAATGTTGAATTATGTTAATATTCCCCAAAAACCCAAATGAAACCGATCAGAGCAGCGGTTAGTATTAAACCAAAAAATCAGACAGACACCTCTAGCAAAAGTAGAGATTAAATTCCGACGAGAACAATAAGAAAGGTTCCCCGTAGCATCATATTATTTAAATAAGCAATAAAAGCATATCCCCAAAAATAGTCTATAAACTTTACCCATAGTATCAAATTTCATTTCGAAAGTCCGAAACAGCAATTTTGAAATGATACCCCCCCACCCCCATTATTTGAAAGAGAATTTTAACGACTTTAACAAACCTTTAAATCAATACGCCGCCCTCACCTTTTCCAAGTCAACGGTGCAATGAGTGACAATGCTATCAAAACATCCCAATATATAGCGAAAATGGACAGGCATGTTCGAGGATAGCCCAGGCGGAGGAAGTGGCAACTATGCGCGCCGAGTCGCCTTCAGTTGTTTTCTTTCGGATGTGGCTTTCTTCTAGACCCGGCTGTAGAAAGACAGCTTCGTTTAGTTTATGAAACTGTGCGTTCGTGAGAGGTGGTCAGTGCTCGCGATGCAAGAGTTCAAGTCCAACAGGGCAGAGAGTAAGTGTTACCCCATTTGTTTGTACTTGTTATATGTAACTCGTTACAATATATTATTCGTCTGTTTAAGTGCTGTAAAATCAAATTATTGAATGTTTGCTAATTTCTTAAAATATAAAAATTATCATAGTCTAATTGTTTCTAATCATAGCAGTATATTTATAGTTCGTTAAAACAAAGACGGTTAAAAAACGTGTATTTATATCTAAATGTATATTATATAATATTGAAACCTAGCCTCAAAATTAACAGGGCATGGACATAAATACCAGACCAGATGAAGGCTCTAATTCTGCCTGTACTGGGTATGCATATTTCATTATAAACTAATTGTGCACGATAGCATTTATACGGAATACATTAATTTTATTTAGTTCGGATTGCAATAGTTCACTAGGTATTCATTTAAATATAAATGAAAAATGATACCTGGTCATGAGAATCAAACCCTGCCAAAATCTGAACTTGACTGTAATTCCAATGTTTTGTTTTTACAATTTATTGTGATTTCAACTTTTTTTTACAATGTTGTGGTTGAGCTTGTACATGTTTTTTTTTCTACGCATCTTACTCCACGTTTGTGTAGCTTATCTAAGATTGTTAAAACAATATATCTATTTATTTAACATTTATTAACTTTTTTCCAAGCTTAAATACATATTTGTTTTCAGCGAGACCGGAAGGAACGCAAGCACTATATTGATGATTGGGCACTTGGAGATGAGGAAATTGAAGGTCGACGCTCATTTCACCTGGATGAAAAAATTGAAACAGATCGGTTCCCTCAGTGTTTTGTCAAGGAAATGCAAGGGATTGGTAGGCATATTTTATACTAGCTTAGATCAATTTATTGTATTGGATATCATGCAAGCACCACATAAATTCATGTTCTTTGCAAGCATGCAACCATGGTTACACTAATACCACAAACTAATTACAATGCCCAAGGCAAAGTATTTTTTTAAACTTTGTAGTTAAGTGTAGACATAAAGTGAGTGATATGCACAAACCATGCTGAAGTATCGGTCAAGTACAAGTAAAGTCAAAGAAAAATCCAAGTAAAGTTCATCAGATGCCTTCCTAGAACCAAATATGATAGCAATCTTGTACACTTGGCTAATTTTCGTGTGAAAAAGTGAGGATGCTGCGCTCTACACGGTCTGGTGCTGTGAGATATCTAAGTTAACATAGATATAAATGAGTAAATGATTTAAAACTCCTGTTTTGTGTAAAATTATTATTACTATCCCAAATAATTTGACTGGTGATATCTGTGCAATATATAATTGCTATAACCACAGCAGAAAAGTAACATTTATATACGTTTTAAACAATTAACACTTCTTCTTCTTATTATTATTATTTTTATTACTATTACTACTACTATTATTACTATGACTACGACTACTACTACTACTACTACTACTACTACTACTACTACCACCACCACCACCACCACCACCAAATCTTACTACCCCTTTGAGTTGTACACACTTACGCTAATGTGTAATGGTAGGGTGGTTGTGAAATGACATGGAGGACCTACAGTTTAACTTGGGATCCGAACCACGGTGGAAGCCTGGCATTCATTCCACACATTCACAAGTTGTGATTAATACACATCTTGTTAGAGGGTGAAGGAAGGGTTTGGCAAAACATTTTTTTTTTTAAATACAGTATTTTGTTTTGTATTAATTGTGTATTTATTAGGTATGATAAAATGACTATATTACACATAAAGGTCCAGTTTAATTTGTTTTTGAATAATTTTGGATTATAAGAAGGCAATCTAAAAAATACTTATGTTTTTAGAAAAAGGCCAGATAAAAAAATTATTATTAATAATAAACTTAGTCTAATCTGATATTATATACTTCATTTTTCATAGGATGGTCCTTTTCTGACATATGGAAAAAATATTTTCTCTATTTTGACGTATTCATACGTAAAGTCATGTGGTCTGCAGTGGCCAATTATCAATACCTATAAAATAACACTAATAATAAATATATGTAGGCAAATGTAATCATTGTTGACTGCCAAAAATAATTTTTCATTTTTTAAAAGACTCTTTCTATGGTAACTTAAGTAAACTAAATTATATGCACACAAAACCTCAGAATCCTTGACGATGGTGCAGTTGCAATATAGACTTAAGTGTTTAAAAATTATTAAATTCAAAGAGTAATTTCATCATCTTTAAGGATTATGGTATATAAAATGGGTTTTCAAGAGTTCAACAGCGACCCTCAAAGCTAAATATTATTTATAAGACAATTATAAAATGAAGGTGTTTTCGACCCCATTTTTCAAAATTCTGCACTAACACTTTTAAAATGATACATTGTATGGACTGAACACGTCTAGTAAAATATTCTCATCCTCATTTCTAATATATAAAGAGATACCAAAATGGGTGCTGGGGTAAAAGGGGGTGTGAGATATGGGGGTTGATTTCGCAATTTTGTAACTTCATAATTTTGCACATAAACACTGTTAAAATGAATGTGTGTCCAATCAGATAAGTTTGTTAAGAGTATTCACCCACAATCCTTTAATATACAGTATATGAAATATGGTTATGTCAATCCAAATTATTCCCAGAGGTGGGTGAGGGGTAATACGGCCTCTGAAAGTCAAAACTTTTCACAAAAAACTATTTTAAAATTCAAAAGTCTGATTAGAACTGATTAAAGCAGATGTTTCATCACCTCTTTTCCACACTGCATCTTTATATTTGTTAAATGTGTATGTATTTATTTTAATCAAGTCAATAGGGTGGTAGTGAGGAATACAGGGCCGTAAGAATGACAGAATGTAGAGGAAATATTAATACCCATTACCCCAATTAACTTAAAGAGAGTGGGGTAAACCATCAGTACACTCGGCCAAGATTCTAAACCTGACCTCAAAGTCACCGACAAACCAGACTAACAGAGAAATGTATTGGAATGTATGCACACCAATGTGGGGTATTCATCACTTAATCAATGAGCATAGGGAGAAGGGTGTTTATGGAGCTCAAACCCTTCTCCCCCTCTCCCCCAATCCCCAATTTTTTAATGTTTACAGTAATAGTGTTTAAAGAATTCAGTATGTACCTCTATTTATTTTTATTTTATTTTTCAATCCAAGCTGCAGAGAGACGTTGCTTGCATTCACTTGTATTCCTTCTAAAAACTGTGCTAATATTCATTATAATATTATGACACTTTCCAAACCATTCATTACACTTTTACGCTTTCCTCATATATATTTACACACACACACACACACACACACATACACACACACACAGTGCTTAACTTCTGACGAAACGTGGCCAAACGCCGTTCCGGTACTTCTATTAAGACAAACACAACACTCATTCAAACACAGTCACATTATGAAGCATTTAAAACATTATATTCTGTTTTTAGAATAAAAAATGGCAAAAGCATGTCTTTTAAAGCAGCTTGAATAAAAAAAAATCTTACAGGGAGGGGGTAGTCCATTCCAGTACCAAAAATTTAGAAACCAACCACTCTGTGTGTGTATATATATATATATATATATATATATATATATATATATATATAAATAAAAAAATTAACTATGTGTCTTATTATGGCGTTGACTCTATTGGATGAAGTGTAATACCTCGTCATTTGGATAAGTGGAACTTTTTAAATTAACTTTAAAGTTTGTTTTTTTGTTCACATCAATTCTACATGTTTTTATGTCTGGAAAAAATTTATGGCTGATCTTAATATTTTAACAATCTAAAAAATATAAAAGGCTAAGAATGGAATCGATAAAGTGTACTATTCCTATTTTTGACCTTATGGTTATGATGAATCTTTACATTTGATGTATGCTTGAAACCAAAAAAGTGGATTTTACAATTCTGTCTGTCTGTCTTTCTCTTTCTGGCCACAGATCTGAACTGGTCAGATATATTTTGTTCAAACTTGATATTTTGTAGGGCAATATCTTGAGAAATTTTTTTATTTTCATCCTAGCCCTCAAATTAAGGGTAATTTACTAACTATAGATTTTTTTTAAATTCCACATTTTTGAAAATAGCTCAAATGATTTTGTTTAAAATCGATATCAGCTGAGTTTTTTGACCTGACAAATAACACTGTATTCTTGTATTTTAGGTAAAAATTCAATAAGAGCACTTACTAACAAGAGATTTTCATAAATTCAAAATATTTCAAAAATTGCTCTAATGATTTTGCTTAAATGTATATTTGGGGAAGATTTGACATGACAAACAAAACCATTTTCTTGGTTTTTTTGGGGAAAAATTTGTTTAAGGGTAGTTTACAAATGACTGAATTTTTAAAGTTAGTTTTAATATTTTTAGAAATGGCTCCAGCGATTTGGCTCAAAATGATTATCTGTTAAGTTTTTACAATTTAGTTAATTATCATATCTGATGTTCTTAAAAAAATTAGTTCAATAGTAGACTGATAAGTCCTGCTGATCTTTAAAAGAATTGCCATTTTTTGAAACTAGCTAAAAAAAAATTGTTCTTAATTGGTATTTGGAGACAATTTTATAGGATGGTAAATACTTTTTGTGGGTTTTCTAAATTAATAAGAATAAATTTTAATTTAAAAAAATCTAAATCTTTTAAGGATAGTTTACAAGTAACTTATTTTTGATTTTTTTTTCTTTACTTTAATACACTAAATGAGAAAAATAACACAATTGTGTTGTACAAGTAATTTAAATTACATCTTTATATGGAAATAAAATTGTGAGGCTTAGCTTACCAATGCTCTTACAGATTGGCTTGTGCCCAGGATCTACAGAATCTCTGATGCTCAGCTACTTGAACCTATCAATAACAACAGTTATGGTTAATTAATAGACATATGCAAAAGGTGTGGTTATTTTTAGGGGAAAAGTGGTGTTATTTTTCTCAAAAGGCGATGATATTTTATGCTGAAAGCGATATTATTTACGTAAATACGAGTCAAACTAGCATCCATTAAAACAAACTAGGACATAACTGTCTAGTACATTTTTGTTCATATTGTGTATTTAACTATTTATATACATATTCAGAAAAAAAATTAATATAAATATTCACCAAACATTTCACGCTTAGTAATGTCTTCGTCTCGATATCATTACCATCCAGTTTTACAAATAGCAATATTGAAATAATGCATTATCAATTTATGTTTATACCAAACAATAACATCGAAACATGTTGTTATAAAATACTAAACAACTATCAAATAAGGAGAAGGGAATAATAATAAAGAAGATATAATTTTGCCAAGCATGACTGCCTGTAGCAAGGGCCATAATTATTAATGTTTTTGCTTAGACCTAGCATGGAATCTTTTAAAAGCTGAAAACAAAGAATTGATCTATCAAAATTGAAATTGAAATATTGTAATTTGTAAAAGTAGAAATCGTGACTTTTAATGTTTACCTAAAAGAACAAAACATAGATCCATAAACATACTTGTATATCCTGTGATCCCTTCATACCTATAAAATCAGCAAAAATGGATACTATCCTTACAAGCTGAAGCCCTGGCGTAGCGCTATCACCAGTGTTACCACATTGAACATTATATTGGATGTTGTGGTATTTGCCCAAATTACAAAGAAATTGTGTTTATTTAGAAAAAAAAACCAACTTAAATTAATGTTATTTGCGTGAAAACAGTAAAATTCATTTAAACATTCACTTTATCACAAGTGCAAATGTTGCATGCCCATATCAATTAATTATAAAACTCTCTGTCATTTTCATCTATGTGAATGCGACTGGTTTATAGGTTATTAAGTTTCCTTATGATGTGAATCAGACCCCAGACTTTCAAATGTACTGCTAAATTAGCTAAGTTGTAGGGACTAATTAATTAAATTATTTTATTAGGGGAACATTTTCTAAAGTCTAGGCCATGCCCTAAAATTACTAAAAATGTTTACATTATTATCTTGTTTTTTTTAATAGTCTCTTAATAATAATAATAATAATAATAATAATAATAATAATAATAAATAAATTATATTACACAATTGTACACACTTTCTAATTTAGTCCATTAAAGTTTGGAACAATACTTTCTAAAATGGGTTATCAGTAAACAACCTTTAAATTTGTAGAGCATTAAAAAAAATCTTAATTCAATCCTTTAGTCTAAATCATTCTTAAAAAAACCTATTCTTATCTATAATTAAAACACCTCACAGATACTAACTTTGAGCACAATTGTTCAAGCCATTTCCACACAATTTCAAATTTTAAAATTAGTCATCTGCAGGGGTGAAAACTGGTTGGTCAGTCAGTCAGTTTTTTTTTTTTGTGTCTGCAATTTATGTTGTTTTTTTTATTTTTTTATTTCTTGACTGTGTTTTGGGGAAAATATGAATACTTCTCTGTAAGATAACAGATTTTTTTCAGTTTAACTCACAGTAAGGCATTCTTTTTTTCATTTTTCTTAACTTAGTAAATTTAGTTATTATTATACTGACAAAGTGCCCCATTAATGAAACTGTTTCTTGACCATTCTGAAAAGTTACTATTTTTAAGGGTAGCATAAAAAAATTCGTAACAGGCTGCAAACACCTTTTACTCCAGTCATCTTTGGACAAGCCCATCCTCGGATATCTTCAATGTTTAGCTCCAGCACGAGTCAAAGAAGAAAGCCACAAGGATATAATGAAAGTAGCAGCAGCACTCCCAATGTATATTCCACTGGACATGATTAAGTATTAATGGAAACTTCTTAGACTCGGAGCTGAAACTGCCACTGAAACTTGCCGTATAGATACATACTGGAATTATTTCTTTGAAAAGACAATACCATTTGGAGATCTTAAATACCCACTAGTTACCAAGGAGGTAAAAACAGCATTATCACTATCACATGGTAGGCTGACATAGAAAGAGGATTTTCAAAATCTGGACACACTTTGATTGATGAAAGGTCAGAAAGAACTTTGAATACTCACCTGCTGCTCAAGGAAACTTTATAGCATGTAAGTATATGAAAACAAGGTATATCATGTTAATATAACCCAGGAGCTTTTACAGATGGCAAGAGTAGCTCATGTTCATTACAAGAAATTCTGTAATGAGCAGTGTGCCATTAAAAAAAAGAGCAAAAGGGAAAAGGCAGAGGAGCTAGAAAGGTTGAAGAAGATAAGACAGTGAAAAGGGTATTTAGTATTCAAGAGAATGAAGCAATTCTGAAAAATCTGAGACAAGAACAGAACGAGACGAGGATTATTGCTCAAACATTGCTTAGTGATGCAACCACAACACAGCTCATGCTAGAAGGAGTGGAGAAAGCAACGGAAGAAGAGGCCAAGAAAAAATTGCATTCAGATGCAGTGCAGAAAACTGTTGAAAAACTAAAGAGTTTGTTAATAACTTCTTGTTCCAGCAAAAAACAAAAGTAAAGTCAAGTCTTACCTTACATTAATGTTTCTTCTCATGTTTATTTTATGTATAATTTTTAATATGTTTTGCTGTTTTATTACCATTTTATTATTGTTAAAAGGATTTTTTCCCCTTGAATATCTTAATACAGTAATGAGAACTTTATAAAAATATATTATTTTTTTTCAATAAAAATCTGTGCGATGGCTGGATAGGTTGTTGAGGCCTGATGATAATAAAATAAGTTTTTAATGAATCCCAGTTATACTTTTAAAACTCTAATTATTTATTGATAGATTGTAATTAAATTTGTCAGTATTAGGTATTTTGGTCAGTAAAGTCAGTAATTTTGAGCCTTTGACTGGTTTTCACCCCTGCATCAGTAAACTACTGTTAGATGAATTTTCTCCTAAAATTAATGAAAGTGAATAAAATTAGAGAATTTAAAAAAATAAATATAGCTATACATATAAAAACTAGAAAACCCTGCGAAACCCAAGTAATTTATAAAACAAAGTGCATCAACCTTAAGGAGTTGATATTTGACTCTAATGGCCAGTTTTATAGTCAAACTTAGTATGCCTCAAGTGCTTCACCAAACTAAATAAATACAAGATGACACCTACCTAGACCAGAATGAACTGGGTGAGTTTCATATGCATTACTGGACCATTCTATTCGAGTTTAGGTAGGTGTCGTCTTGTGTTTATGGTAGCACCACACTTGAGTCATACTAAGTTTGACTATAAAACTAGCCCTAGATCTTGTAATTTTTTTTAAACTAAAATTTTCCTGGTCTTTGTCAGTTAATAAGAATTTTTATTTCAGATTTCAATTTGGCCTACCTTCAAAAACATGGTTTTAACATGCCACTGCTTTTCCGTGATAAAGCTGGTTTGGGACTACGAGTACCAAGCTCAAACTTTTCTGTGAATGATGTTCGCATGTGTGTAGGTGAGTGTTACACATAAATTAATAATAGCACATTTGTTTGCTTATGGCATCAATAGGTCATGTATTTGCATTAAATATAATTGAAGACTTGAAGTATAAACAGGTCTAAGTGCCAGAAAAATCCAAAACTAGGTCTTATGTGAATAGTGCACAAAATGCCAAGCTCTACAACATAAATGATGATCTAAGGGCCATAAAAAATTGTTGTAGTTCCTGCAGTCAACGCAAGTTGGCAGGCATTGTAAGAACTACACTCTCAAATGTAAAAGGTGCATTAAGTGCCTAGCGCTATTCAGTGACGTTAAATAGTATGTGTGGCCACACTTAATGTGGTTCTAATGTGCTTGATAGTGACATGAATATTTAAACAAATATGTCTGATAATAATGAAAGTGTTGAATCTGAACGCAAAAAACATATATATATTGTAAATTTAATTTCAATTGAAAGCCACTCTATTTAAGCCACTGTAAATTTTTATATTAAAATTTAACTCAATGTTTATTATATTTGGGTTCACAATCAAGCTTTGACAATTTACAACAAGAACCATTTAATATCTCAGGGTTAAAAAAATATATATTATAACAATAATATTACAGATCATTTGAGCAAGAACTCTCTCTCTCAGGACCTCTGGGTCATGTTGGAAAAAATGTACCCTTATTGATTAATCTGACTTATTAGACTAAAACTTACTAAACAATTTGAACTTCTTAAATCTATATACATTACAGTCAATTTCCTCAATGAGGTTAGTCAGTGGTTAGTAAGAATAATAAATATTGAATAAAGTTATTGCATTTATCGAAGTCATTATACTGGCCAAAACAGTAAAGTTACGTTCTTGTGTAAATCTATTTACAAACAGATTATTATGTAGTCTGGTGGTAGCTTCTGTTTTGGGGACAGTTACTGTATCTGAATAACTCACATGTATTAGCCGTGGTCTGCTGCTATATTACGTACCATCAATCCTTTGGTTAATAATGCTAGGAGTTGTAAAGGTATTACTGCTAAACTTTCTTAAAAAAATACTTTCTTTTTCCTTTTGCGTTCACTAACCCCCGTCTTGTAGTTTTTTTTCCTTCTCTACTTTTTTCAACAATCCCCAGAAAAAACTAAAACTCCCAAACAAAAACAAAACCTCGCTTCTTCTTTTCTCTCCCCCTTTCCCCCACTGCTGGAGTCCATTTCTTTCCTCCAAGCATAGTGTGGCCATTATGGGTGCTTCCTTCAACAAAATGCAATTAACTAGAATTAATTAAAAGTAGTATGAAACAAAATAAATATTCACCTAAGAATAAATTATAGTTAAAATAAAAGATAAATTTACAGAATTAAAATTTTTACAATATATATATATATGTCTAAAATAACCTTTAAACATATAGATTTAAATTTGCATTTGAATTCATTATATTAAAATTTGCATTGCACCAATTTGTAATTGAATCTTGGCCTACCATATAAAAGTTAGTTATTGCCACAGCCTTGTAAGTATTTTATTATTTTATTTCTGAAAATAATGTTTCACCTAAGTAATTGTCAAGTAATTTTTATTGGTTATGGCATTAATTCATTTTACAGAAAAAAACAACATAAATTCTGCAATAACCTTGGGTTTTTTTCCCTATATTTCTTTGAGATTTGTTTCAACTTTTGGCATACTTCTATGATTAAATATTGTAAGCAAAGATTTTCATGATAAAATTGTTTTATTTAGAATTTCTTTTGTGATGTGTACATAATATATGATATTTTTCATCAAAATTGAATTAATTTTTAAAACTTTTTCTTCATTGTAGCCTAATTAACAATAAACAACTAGATGCAATAGAAAAATACTTGCTTCTTTTTTAAATTACTAATTACTTTTTTAACTTCTAAGTCAATAAATTCTAAAATGTTGACTAAGCATTTTTGTATTCCTGAATGTTATGGCCGTAATCAATTTTTAAAAGAAACATTCCAAACCTATCTTTCCATTCAGCTTATACACAGGGGAATATGGTTAAATAAAAGTCTAGCTTAATGCCATTTCACGCAATTTGATACATTTTCGATCATATATCACACAAAAACCATTGCAGATATATAAAATTGATTAACAATCTTTATTGTGTATAATTTTCTGCGCTTTAGTTTTGTGCATACATTTTTCATATCTGTCATATTTATAATTTCAAAAAGCTTTTTTTTTTCAAAATTAAGACAAAATGTTTTGATGTTTTGATGTGTGGCCCATGCAAACTTTTTATGTAAAAGTATGCACATAACCCTAGATGCATACAAAAATTTGCATGGATTGGTTTTAATGTCGAAGTTAGATGCTATTTTGTCTCTGTGCACTGGGATAATTTTGTATTCATATTGTTTCATCATATTAAAGAATGTAAAATTGCAAGCCAAAATGTCTTATAATACTTTTTATTATAAAGGCACACTTTTGCTGACAGGCTTTAATCTGAAAGTTATTAATAAACACCAAGGTGTGCCTACAGCGCTCGCGGATCCCTCTTATTGCTTGTGGAGGCTCATGCACCCATTGCCACCGGCAGGGTTTAAGGGGACACTGTTGCCAAAACTCTGGCGTAGTGAACCCGTACGTCACTCTGGGGGTGGTGCGGAGAAATACACCCGAGAGATTGTCGTTTGCATATTTATTCAGAGAACTTAACACAAATCACGGCTGGTCCGAGTACACAATCAAACCCAGTTTGGAAACCTCTACTTCGCGCCTGCGCAAATGTACAATTAAGTTTGTTAAATCAGTAAATGCCCCACATATAAACAGTTCTTCCTGGGGCCGAGAAAAGTTCTCCCAATAGTAAAAGGTCCGTCCACCTGAGAGCCAACGGCTCGTGAACAGCCGACGCGCAGGAACGTGAGTCCGAAACCAGAGTGTGTCAATAAGCCACGCAACCTGATGCACTAGGCACGACGAGGTGATGCGCATCCAACTGCGCACGGTGAAGGGGGAGGAAGAACGGGCAAACCGCGCTGGGCGCACGCACCTAAGGAAAAGGGACGAGGAACGGCACAGTGTCCCCCCTTAAACTCGAGGGCTGGGCGGGATAAGATGAGGTGTCCAAAGTAAAGTAATTATAACCCCAAAATCCAGACCAACAAGGAAAAACCCATAAAACAATATCACACGTGACAAAATAATACCAAACAAGACACCCGGGACTTATTAACCGTGAATGTAATATACCCTAGTTCAAAATTTTAACATCATCCAGAGTTCAACGCACACGTGCCGAAGTTTAACTACCTATCTTAAAATTATAATAGCAGAATTGATTACATCAATTTATATATTAAAGAACAATGTTCAAAGAATATTCCTCCAAGGACTTAAGGTATAAATAACATGATTATTAAAACAAAACAAATCAAATAATATACACAATCGCTATTTCTACAAAAATTTGGCTCCCCGGTCCCGGCACAGATTTATCTGATTACCAAACCCTTCCTTCACCTCTGACAAGACATCTTATGAATGTGGGAAATGCCAGGCCTCCACTGTGGTTCGGATTTAACGTTAAACTGTAGGTCTTCCATTTCATCTCACAATCACCCTACCATTACACATTAGCGTAAGTGCGTATAACCCGAACGGGTAGTAAGACGCGGTGCTAATAATAATAATAATAATACAAAAATTCGGGCTATTGATCGAAAATGCATTTTTGAGGTGGGGGTGGGGGAACGTAGAGATCCAATTAACTTAACACCAGGTCCTTATAGCTTTCGTTCACTCATAGTTTACTCAGTTCCTTGTATGCCCCGTATTATCTTAGAAGCACTTAGTATTGTCTTAGCAAAGCGCTCTCACATCCTAGTGTCATGCTGAGATATGGGGTACATGTAATATATGGAAACGAACATCAGAACATAAAGAAATACTTTTCTCCTCGAGAAGAACATGCATATGAACCAAAAGAGAACTTAATCACTTGGTTCACTCGTGGAGTCAGTGACAAGGTTTTAGTTGCATGGCGTGGGCACGACGTGTGGCCAGACCAGTGACAGGATCCATTAATTGAACCTTAAAAGGGGTGAGAAACTTTGATATGATCGTCGGAGCTGACCACCGGTAGTTCAACTTCCTCAGTTTGCCATCAATGGCTCTACTGTAATTACAGTCAACTCTCGATTCTACGACCCCGGGAATAGCGTCCCTCTCGAAGTAACTACCGTTTTTTGGAGAACCGTGAAAAATGTGAGAAAAAAGGTTGATAAGTTTAAGGAAATCGGCTGTAAAATGTGTTTGTTGCATTTATTTAAGTCGCTGCATTGCAATTATCTTTGTGAGCGTTGTATTACTAAGTAACTGGGGTGGGTCAGGTATAAAAATAGACACCACCTCATCAATGCCAGCCAATAGCATTTGACTCTGTCCACTCCCTCCCACAAGCAAGACAATGTTTCCCCGCGCGCGACTGCCGCTACATCACGCGCCAGGCTTGCTTTTGCTATTGTTATTTCGATTCTCGATTTGGTTATTATTTTGATTTGATTTTGTGAACAATTTTTGATGACCCATGCTATTGTTTAACATTGTTATTTTGATTTGTTTACGTTTTTGGTTGGATTTTGTGAACGATTTTTGATTACCCACACAATTTTTTTTATTTGATAGGAACTTATAATTTTGACGAAATGAGTGAAAGCAGGACCTTCTTGACGCTCATGAAAAAGTACGAGATCATCCAGTAATTGGATGAGAAGAAGGTTACAAAGACTGAGATTGCGCGGCGGCATGGCATCCCGAAGTCGACACTTTTCACTATTCTCAAAATGAAAGAAGAAATTGTGAATGCAGTGCAGAAGGAAGGCCACAATATAAAGGCCAAAAATTTGAGGGGTGCGACGCACGCGAATCTGGAGCAGGCTATGCTGGAGTGGTTCAGCCAGCATAGAGCGCAAAACGTGCCTATAGACGGACCGATGATGCAGAGAAAGGCTGATGAATTTGCCCTGAGGTTGGGTACAAAACACTTTTAAGTGTTCAAGTGGGTGGGTAGAGCGTTTCAAAGTGCGTCACAGAATAGCCAGCCACAAGGTCGTCAGTGAAAGCGCATCGGTGGACCCAACACCAGTGAGGAATTGGATGTCCTTGCTCTGAAACATCCTTAGGCGCTATCAGCCTCAAGATGTATACAACGCTGACAAGCTGGGGATGTTCTACAACCTCATGCCAGATCGCACTCTTGCTGTGAAAGGGGATAAGTACAAAGGTGCGAAGAGGAGCAATGAGCGCCTCACCGTCCTTCTGTGCTGCAACATGGATGGCAGCGATAAGATGAAGCCCCTCGTGATCGGGAAGCTCAAGAAACCCCGCGGTTTCAAGGGCAACATCCTGCCTTGTGACTATGATTCTAATACAAAGGCATGGATGACCTCGGGGGGTGTTCACGAGGTGGCTCCAAGGCTTTGATTCGAAGATGGACGCCGCAAATAGAAAAGTCGTGCTATTTGTCGACAGTGCCCCGCACATCCTGCTCTCGACAAACTCAGGAACATCTAGCTGGTGTTTCTGCCAAAGAACACCACCAGCATGCTTCAGCCCCTGGACCAGGTAATAATCCAGCAAGTGAAGGTTTAGTTCCGCGAGATGCTTGTGTGGAGTATGGTGTGGAATCTTGACATGGGCAAGGAGGTCAAACAGTGGGATGTGTTCAGGGCCATGGAAGGAATCGTCGCCAGTTGGAGGGGCGTGAAACCAGCGGCGTATCACCAACTGCTTCCGACACGCCCACTTTGTTTTACCAGTTGACGAAGAGGCTGCCGTCCATGTGCTTCCCACCGCTGCCAGTGCCGAGGACCCAAACGACCCACCACCAGTGGACGCCAATTCCCAGCCAGGCCCCTCCACATAACCGCAGGTAGGCCCCTGCATGAAACCGCGGCCTAGCCCATCAACCGCACCTTCGTTTGCCTCCCTGACTTTCACTCGGCCGTGCGATGAAGAAACGTGGCAGAGATTAGCCCCAGACTGCTTAGGAGTACATAGCAGCAGACGATGACATCACAGTTTGAGGCACCCTCGACGACGCCGATATAATCAGGGAGCAGCAGGAGTCCAGCGATGAAGAGGGGGAGAAAATAAATGGAAGAAGAGCCTGAAGACATCCCCATGATGAAAGATGTTCTGAAAGCTGGGGACGTCTACTCAAGAGCACTTAAGCGCCAGAGAGCTAGTGAAGATCTGTTGGCCCAGTTCTATAATTTGAAAGACTTTGTCGAGAAAACTGGCGCTAAGAAGAAGCAGGCCTCCATAATGGACTTCTTCAAGAAATAGGTAGGTTTTATTTTATTTACTTTTTCACGTGTTGTCTAAAAAATACAATTTTTTCGTATGAAGGTCAGGGGTGGAAAAAAATCTGTTAAAATTCCAATAACGACCCTTTTCCAGGGAACCGTGAAAGGTCGTAGAATCGAGAGTTGACTGTATGTAATTCTTACACGACTTTATCCCCGACCTTGTATGGTACCGGATAGCTTCTTACGTCGTACCTGAGTACTACCTTGCCCTGTGTTTCTTTCAGCTGGCATAAAGCTTCCCCCCACTCGACCTCAATGCATCTGTCAGATTGATCCTCCAAGGTGCCCGGGAGTATTTTCAACTTCAGGTTGATTGGGGGGGAGTTAGTCATGACCTAACATCAAAGAGGAAGGGGTCTTCCTGTTACTGTCATGTACAGCGCTATTAAACGATATTTGCAATGGCGTTGGTTTTTTATCCCAGTCCTTATGGAAACGTAGTGAAAGGCAATCAAGGTGGCCTTGAGGTTCCGGTGGAACCTTTCCACGCGCGAAGGTTGCGGATGGTGAGGGGTCATGGTAACATGTTTTATACCCTTGTTAAAACACATATCCTCAAATATTTTGGATGTAAACTGGCTCACATTGTTGGACACCAGGATATGAGGGTACCCAAAGTTGCGAAACAAGGTAGCATCAAGAGCGTCAACTACCGAGTTGGAAGCTGCCACCCTCAATGGCGCCATCCACACAAACTTCGAGAATCCATCAACTATGGTAAGTAAAACCTTGTGTCCTTTCCGTGACCTTGGTAAGGGACCGAACAGGTCAATAAAAACTCTGTCAAGCGGGAAGCTAGCAACTCCTGAATTTAACATCCCCTATCGGCGATTCCTAGCTGTCTTAGCCCTAAGACACACCTCACACTTTCTAAAACTATGGTCTTGTTCGCACCTAAGCGACCCCCCACCGGTGACTCGTGATAATACGCGAATATCATCCTAGCCAAACTATGGGGAACGCAAACTTTCCAACCTGCATGGCAGGTGGGTCATGTGAAAAGAGACCCTTTAAACATTTTAAGGTGATCGGGATTAGACTTGTCTTCTCAAGATCGAATCATATTCGACAACTCCGGATCCTTTATCTGAGATTCTCCGATTGGGGTGAACACTTCAGGGATTTTGCTCAACACGCCCAAAACTGCCTGGACCTTTTGAGGACCTGCATTCCCATGGTCATTGGGTTCCTCGAACATGCGAGACAAGTAATCGGCTACCGGGTTGTTCGCCTCTGAAACATGAGCAATCTTGTATCTAGGTGACAGCAACTTCGCCACCCAGCGTCCTATCTTCTCGATCTGTCTAGGGTGTCTTAACAACCACGAAAGCGCCGAATTATCAGTATGCAAGTCAAACGAGTGATGTTAAAGATATACTCTAAACTAGTCAGTGACGTACACTATTCCAAGGGCCTCCAACTCGAAGGTAGAATAGTTACTCTCATGAGGATGCAGAGTACAGCTAGCTTACGCAATCAATTGAAGGACTCATCAGTTTCTTGGCAAAGAATGGCTCCCAATCCAGTCGATCAAGCATCAGTTTGGAGAACAAACCTTTTAGAAAAATCGGCCATCTTTAATATGGGGGGCCTGGACAATGCATGCTTCAAGGCGTCAAAGGATGCCTGACACTCAGAAGACCAAATGAATGGAACTCCCTTTTTCTTTAAGTGATACAAGAGTCCTGCCAAACTGGCCAATTTTGGAATTAACCTTCCAAAAAAACTTACCATGCCAAGAAATCTGGAAACTTTCTTTTGATTGACAGGGACGGGGAACTCCTTAATAGGTCGGATACGCTTGGGGTTTATAGACACTCCCTGGTGGGATACCACGTGTCTCAGATACTCTTATCTCTGAAATTGCAAAACTTATCTTCTTCGGGTTCACCGTCAAATTGGCTGCCCTCAACCTGTTCAAGACTTCCCTAA
Source organism: Timema douglasi (assembly GCA_901482245.1). Lineage (NCBI taxonomy): Eukaryota > Metazoa > Arthropoda > Insecta > Phasmatodea > Timematidae > Timema > Timema douglasi. Next base: position 38,191 of record CABEEJ010003820.1, read on the forward strand.
CATGTCTCTTATGATCCTCCAATTTGTTAGAATAGATAACCAGGTCATTTAAGTAGTTGAAGACATACTTAAATTGTATACCTGAGAACACGGTATGTAATAGCCGTGATAGTATTTGGGCCTCGGTTGACACACCAAAGGGGACGTAATTGCACTCCAAGAGACCACATTGCATGATGAAGGCCATATCCGGCTTAGATTCCTCATTTAAAGGGATTTGGTAGTAAGCTTTATTCAAGTCTATGACTGTGTAATACCGGGCCTGGCTTAAATACTGAAACGCCATCTCTACAGTGGGCAAAGGGGTCGCCTTGTACAGTATTTTCTTATTCAATTTACGATAATCGACGACCATACGTGGCTCCTGCCCGGAACGTCCTACTAAGAACTTGGGGGAAGCATAAGGGCTTTTAGACCTTCTCACTATTCCTTTCTCCAACAAGTTCTCAATATGCGTCTTCAAAATCTAGAGCTGGGGTGGGGGGTGAATAGAAATAGGCCTTTGACCTAACAGGGGTGTGGTCAACTAGTTCTATCCTGTGAGAAAATACATTAGTGTGACCAATTCAGTCGCAGACCACATGGGGATACTCGGCAAAAACTGTCTCAAACTCGGGTATATGGTCGCGTCTCTCCAGTGGCGCCAGGAGTGTCAGGGAAAGACAGGGGTGACAACCTCACTAGGAGTCCTGGATAGTATTTAAAACTTATCATTCCAGAGTACACGTCAATGGTGGTCCTAGTCCCCTGGAAAAAGTTGTGTCCTAAGACCATTTGAGTCACCAACCTGGGTGCGACAAGGAACCACAATGGCCAAGCCAGCCCTGCTATCTTTGCTGAGACCTTGATTTTTGTTACCACTCGGAACTTCTCAAGACTCGCGGTAACACACTTTATTTCACATCTCTCTGAGTCCTTAACTAACCCTTGCGTGCAAAAAGTCCCCAATAGATCTTCCGAAACAATGTTATGTAATGAACCTGTGTCCAGTAGGGCGACTATTTTCAGTGGTCCAAGTTTGACTTGGGCACCCAACAACATTGTTTCCCCAGAATAACTCAGAGGGCAATTAGTGACGATCTTGCGAGGAAACCCAATCCCACGTTTGAGATTAAGTTTTCTCCCCTCACGCCGCGGACCTGCCTCTGCCAACACAACCGGAACATTCGACCGGGATTGTTTGTCGCAGTTGCGTGTTAGGTGGAATTTGGAATTACATCTATAACACTTCTTTTCTTTAAATTGGTCGGGATCGGTGGATGTATGGCTACTTCTATTCTGAGGATTACTGTAAATTCCATGGCCGTTCCCTGGGTCAAACGTTCTACCACTCACACCCAGCCGCTCATTCCTCTGATCCCCTACAATCCGAGCCTCCTGTCTACTAGGTTGAGCCCACCTATTGTAGTCCCGAATCTCATCATTACATTGCTGGAAGTGGACCGCTACTTGCAGCAGCTGAGCAACTGTCTCTACTTCACACCTCCTTATGTTAATCCTAATTGAGAGCCTAAAGTTGAAATAAATATGATCTACCGTCTGCGCTTCAGAAAATCCCCCATGCCTACAGATAAGGGTCTGGATACGAATAAAGAATTCATTGACTGGTTTGAGAGTTGCCTGAACGCACCCAAAAATATCCCTCTTAAGTTGATCTACATATTTGGCTGAGAAAAAACACAAGCGAAAAAAATCGACGAACCTGCGCCATGTAGTCCAGTAGTGGTGGTTGTTACGCATCCAAAGTGAATTTTGACCTAAAAATATCTCGGGCAGGGCCGTCAACATTTCACTGTCGGTTACTTTGTAGCCATTTTTTAACTCCTCTATCTTTTCTAGGAAATCTATGGGATTAGATCAAAGGTCGAACGTCACATTCCATTTGTGGACTAAATTCAAAATTTGAACAATTTTCTTGCCTTGAGGGTCGTTGCTACTAGGAATTTGTCCTATATTTCCCTCTAATAAACCACGCTGAGATGGTAATTGTTTTTCTACCCGTCCTATGTTTTCTTACGGTGTGTTGGGCTCTTCCTTTCTAATGTTAGTTTCTTTTCTGAGAGCCACGCCCATCTGATTCTCCAACTCGCCACAAAATCGTTTAAGTTCTTCTAACTTCGTGTCCTCCTCAGACGACTCCGGTGATAACCTAAACAGGTGGGATTTCAAATGACCGAACGTACTGTGAATTTTCTTTTCTACCAATGGTACAGGTCCGTCATACTGTGCTATCATAGTTTGCAAATTGTTAAATTCATCTGTGAGCAAGGGATGCTCTAAAGAAAACGCGGGGACTTTGTCTATTAACATGAGAGAACGGTTCTTGTCTTTCTCGAAATCAAATACGTCACTGAGTTATGACCTTAATTGATCGACGGCTTTTTCTGGTTTCAAACCAAGAATTGTCAATTCATAGATCAACTCATCCGGGTCGCCAGGGTCGGAATGCTCCATTTTGCAATTCACAAATAAGATTAGATACCACAAAACCAAACAATACATGATATCCCAAAACTACTAAAACACCCACGAAATTTGGCTCCTCCTTTATTATCAACCCCAATCTGGGTAAAATAATCACGAAAACGTGTCTCGCGTCTTTCAACAGTAGCGTACCGGTCTCTGAAATGGCCCCATGTCCGCCCTCACAACGAACAAGAACCAATGGTTCAACTTGAGTAAGTTGTGTACTTCCCTAATTCAAAACCTTGTCATTGCTTGAAAGTGATACGTCATTGTAAGATCGGTACATCTTATTAACTAATATATTAGTAAACAATACTAGCCTCACATAGGGCATTGCTCTCCCCCCCTCCTCCCCACATGTCAAAATAAAATAAAACTCTCCTAATTTAAACAAGATTTGCCCATAGTTGTTAAAACAAAACCATCTCTTGGGTCGTTATTACTCATATAAATAAATTATTCAAAAATAATTATAGTCTTAACATTTCTACATTGTCAGAAACCTTTGCGTGAATGACCAAATTCCAAGCTTCCCCTTTAGTTTGGTTAATTATAAACATAATAACACTGAAAGTTAAATAAAGTTTGATAATAATGATATATAAAACTTTAAAATTAATATTTTCGCCAAGACTAGTGTCAAACATTTCATTAACGGTTAACATGCCCAATAGTCCCAATGTAAGCAAAACACAAAAAACATAGCTATATCGTTGAGTTAATTATATCCTATTTGAGAAAAAGAAACGGTTTTAGAGAAAATATACATTCGAAGCCAACTTAGCTGGTACGCAGATCCCCCGAAGTTCTAGGAGATGGAGGCAATGTCAACGACAATTTACGCTGTTGGGTTGAGTACTATCTTCTTAAGGGGGTCAAATCCTTCTTGCCGGGAGACAACTCTGTTAACTTCGCCGAAGGGTTAGTCGAATGGGCGGCGGGGCTGTTGGACTGCTGACAAGTATGCACCGGTGACATCGCTTGTGAAAACACAAATCATGCTCTGCAACCGAAAACACAAACCACACTCTTCAACCATTTCTTTGTGCCCACACTGCTCGCTGATCCCTCTTATTGCTTGTGCCTGCACTCATTGCCACTGGTGGGGTTTAAAGGGACACTATTGACCAGTCTCGGGCGTAATGAGCCTGTATGTCACTCCGAGGGTTGTGCGGAGAAAAACACTCGAGAGATTGTTGTTTGCACATTTATTCAGAGACCTTAACACAAATATCACTGCTGGTCCGGATACACAATCAAACACGATTTGAAAACCTCTTCTCCATGCCCATGCAAATGTACAATTAAGTTTGTCAAACCAGAAAATGCCCCACATATAAACGGTCCTTCCTGGAGCTGGGAAAAGTTCTGTCCACCTGAGAGCCAACGGCTTCTGAACAGCTGACGCGCATGGACGTGAGTCCGAAACCAGAGTGAGTTGACGAGCCACGCAACCCGACGCATTAGGCGCGACGAGGCCGTGCGCAGCCAACTGCACACAGTGAGGGGGGAGGGGTAACGGGCAAACAGCGCTGCACGCATGCACCCGAAGAAAAGGGACTAGGAAACTCTGCCATCTTAAATATACTAACTAAAAATTTAAAAATGAATTGGGTTTTCCCAATTAAGTAAAAATTAATGTTTAACATAACCTATATTGTAAACAATAATATGAATATATGGACCAATAAGAACAGTAAAGGCTATGACTCAATTTCATATTTATTTAGAACACATATTTCAAATCTATTATACTTGCAACCAGAATTTAATCGAATAAATTGATATACAGCTCTTATTGTTATATTAGAACACTTTAGTACTAAAGTGTTGACTACTAATAAAACAATATGAGAGGGAATTTAAACAATAGGGATACAATGAACAATATTGTAAAAGCTTAGAAATAAATTAGCATTTGCTTGCGGGTTAGGTGGAAACCATTGGAGGAGGGTGTCAACCATTAAGGGCAGCTAGTCAGGCGAAAACCCCCAACATTTTAAATCATAAATGTTAAGGTTAATTTTGTGCCACTCCACAAGTTATACAATATTATTTATTTCATTAATATAAACTGCATTTAAAAATAAAATATGTGAAGGACTTAAGTCTATCTTGAGTGAATTTATCTTGCAGCTTCCGAGTGTCGAGTTGAATTTGGTTTGAATGAATATATAATTTTTAAAAAAAGTTATGTAATTAAAAAACCAATATGTTATTTTTTTTTAAATTAAATAAGACTGATTTAAAAAAATCTTCCTGTTCATTCCATGAGTAAGGCTATCCACCTATCTGCCAGTTCCGTCTTCACAAATTAAAATATAAAATGGCTTATTTTTAAGTAATAAAAAAAATCACAAGTAAATTTTAAGATTAGATTTTAAATTTACTGTGATAGTAGCTCAAAAATGAATTATGATTCAATTTCATGTTCCCAAGCATAAGTAAAAAAATGTTTGGATGTGTATATTTAGCAATTACAAAAAAAAACATTATCTGTCCATCTGGAGCGCAGTTGTTCACTTGGTGCTGGCCTCTTACCATACAAAGAAATTATAGCATTCATGATTTCTATGCTGTACATTGTACACTTAAGCATTAAGTTGTACTTTATACCATCTTGAACTACTAAGCTATTTGTGTTCTAAAATCTATACAGAAAGATACCTTTCTAAATCTTTTTTTATATAAGCCTCATCCTCTATTTGTTTCATCAAAAAAACCAGTTTGCTCAGTTGCTGACCTTGACATTTAAATAGCCTGCTGCACATTACCCTTTTTATTAGGTTCTTCCCCCTCCTGTACTGCCCCCCCACTCACCACCCCTAAAACCCTCAAACTTCATCCCCATCAAGTAGAGAGAAGAGTAAACAATTTGTCATTCATCACTAGACACACAATGCAAGACAAGAAGCTCGAGATCTGAATATTTGCAGAGCCCTAAGATACATACAATTTTTATGACATTTTAATTACCTATTTAAATTCAATACTTTTGAATGTGTTGTGAGAAAAGAAAGGTACTGTATGCTTTAATTTGACAAAACCTCGTCTTGGGGTAAAGTGCTCACCTCAAGAGCCGATGTTCGTGGGTTCAAACCCAACCAGACTTAACGGATTTTTCTAGAGCTATAAAAATCCTAATCCCAACTTCCTTTGGAGGGGAAGTAAGGTTGTCAATCCCATATTAATTGTGGCATGTAAAAGAACCCTGAAAGTTATGTGAAAATACCTTTCATGGCAAAATTGGTATGCCTTTTTGCTCTCACTCATAGAAATTCTCGTGTGCTTATATAATTAGTCTATGTTAATCTTAAACAATTGAGGTTTTCAAGTAGGGCCTACTGGTTAATATTGGGATGACACTACCTTAAATGAGCAAGTTAGGTATGGTGAAATATAGGGCTTACTATACCTGAACTGAGGAGTTCAAGTACGAATTTTATCCATATGTTCACACATATTGGTTTTCCACCTGACTGATTCACCTCCCTAAAAATGTGCATCACGTCAGTTACCAGATGTCTTCACCAATGAAATGCTGTATATATAGGTCTAAAGTTACTCATGCCACTACATACATTTTCCTTCCTAGAATGGTAAAAATGACAAAACTGCTCTAAGTCAATACAATATATTACTTTGTCACGGACGTCATCAATCTATAGTAAGTAACCATATGTGACTTTAATTTTGTGGAAAAAACTTTGGTGTTCCCACAATAATTTATCTCTTGATAGCACTGATAAATAAATATCCACATCCATCACTCATACTCCAACCAATAACTCAGGATTGTTAATTTGGCCAAACCAAGGTAATTAGGTTCATGGTAGATTGTAAGGTAATAATGACTGTAATTTCTTTTATTATCTACTTATATAATTCCAACGAATACCCAGCCAAAGATTTTAAGCTGCAGATTTCAATAGTTTACCTGGTAATTGTGTTTGTGTTTAGGTTCAAGGCGTGTGCTTGATGTCATGGATGTTAATACACAAAAGAATGTTGAAATGACAATGAAAGAGTGGCAAAAGTATTATGAGGACACCAATAAAGATAAATTATTAAATGTAATTTCTTTAGAATTCAGTCATACCAAGTTGGAGTACTATGTTCAAACCCCAACAGTGGTGAGTAATTTTGTTAATATATAGTATCTCTCTTTTAATCTATATTAAAATGCTGCTAATAGTATGAACATATAGTAGATGTGTTTATTTAATCATTTTGTGGGATGCATCTTTGTATGCCGCTAGGTAACATTTTTCACATGAAAGCCTCATTGTACTTATTAGACTTTATACTATACCAAACATATAGACTTGAGGGCTATAGTGTGATCCGACGGTTGGATTCTTATTTTTCTTTCTCTGTCAAATTATGATAAAAAAAAATCTTTAGCATCTATGCACACAACAAGATTCTCAAGTTTCCTTCCGATCATAACAAAACAAACATGCTACATTCTAAATTGTTAAAAAAAATCTTAGAAAACTCAACTTATTGATATTTTTAAGCACGGGTTTTATAGCGTTCTCTTTTCCAAAATTTGTATTTATTCACATATGAAAGGTTAGGTTAAGCTCTAGGTTTTTTTTTGTGAAAACATTATTGATATTTTACATCAAAAAATATTATCACACACCAAAAGATTTCCTATGCAGTTAAGATGTTTATCAAACTACTCATGTGCAGCGCAGTTAAGAATTGATATGTGTGACGATCTGCTTCAAGTTGTTTTGTTGGTGGACATTAAAAGGTTTTTTTAACAAAGATAATAAAACAATAGTTAATCATTTACAAAATTCAAGTTTATTACTTAAAATAAGAAACTGTAGTGTTTATAGATGCTTTATTATGCTTATTAATAAATACGTAAAATCACCATTATCTAAGATTCCTAACTGTTCTAAGAAAATTTCATTAAACCAAGAAAGGTTTCACTCCGCATATTGTTTCGGCAAATGGTGGAACACTAGCTAGAAAACATTATATCTCTAATAACTAGGCACTGAAAGAAATTTAAAGAATCTCACCCTCGCTTTATATTATATTCAATTGCAATACTTGGGAAAATAGTTGCACCTTGTTAAATTTCACTTCCTAAGTTTGATAACTTAATTAAATACTACTAAAACTTATTTTTATTAATAAGGATTTGTTAGAAATCTTGAAAGACACTTTGGGTGCACTGAGATGGAAAATAAAATTCCTGTTTATCAGAGAAGAAAGCAATATGTCTATATGAGTTGGCAATAAATATTATACACTCACTTTATTTGTCTCTTTTTTATCTTTAATTCAGGTTATAGCTCAGATTCAGGAGCTATATACCAAACAAGCTGCACTAAGGGTTCTTGTATGATCTCTCCTGTTCTTTAAGGTCACTTAGTTCTAACTGCAAAGCTTGTTGACAATATGGCTTTTGCTCTATTTGAAGGTGCGGCAAATTGACTGGGTAGACTGCGTGTGGCCCAAACACCTTAAAGATGCCCAGACTGAATCTACCAATGTCATTGATGAAATGATGTATCCTAAAGTACAGAAATATTGTTTGATGTCTGTTAAAGGATGCTATACAGATTTTCATGTTGATTTTGGTGGCACATCAGTCTGGTATCATATTTTGAAAGGAAGTAAGGTAAAACATAACACTTTCATTATTTGTGTGTGTGTGTGTGTGTGTGTGTGTGTGTGTGTGTGTGTGTGTGTGTGTGTGTGCACTTCAAGCGAATATAAAGATTTGATTAACTCTAATAGCTGTGCATTTTACCCATAGCTTTGAAGTCTTGGGAATGTTAAATTTAGAAAAGTGTCTTGGATATGTGAAAAGTTTCAGGATAAAACTATTGTTAGAACAGTGGCATGTTAGCCAAAGGTTTGGGATTTTAATCCCTGTTCAGACACTATTTGAATACACAATTTTTTTTTATCAAAGTCAAAATATGTTTTTAAAAATTGTAAGGAAATGGTATAGCACCCCATTCAAAACATGGCTAAAAAATGTTAGTAAATGGTAGTAGGAATGTATAACATTCCTTGTCATATTGCATATATACTGTGATATATCTTATTAATGGACACCTTTAGGGGTTAAAAATATGTCTATTAGTGTTATTAGGAAATATTTGTTATTTGGAAAAACATTTGTATTTAAATATTGCTAGTTGTATAGTATTGTATGCAGAATAGTCATTAATAGTGAATAAATACTGTATATAGCTTATACAGTTTCAGTTTCGATATCTACAACATATGGAGGCTTGAATTAAAAAATATAATTACATTTTTCAATTATTTAAATACATGGTCAGAAGCAAAGCAATATTAATAAAATGAATAGTTTATGGGTCTGTCTGCGATATCAACCGCATGCAGAGGTCTGCAATTTTAAAAACCACCCCATTTGCATGAATGTGTGTACCTTGACAGGGTTAGGCCCTGAGCATTGCATGTCTTAAAGGCACTGGCTTTCAAGTTATCTTCCATGTACAATTACTAAACTAAAAACATTTCTCTTGGACAATGCTGGGTACTCAGCTAGTATGTATTAAAACCACCTAGTTGACTAAAAGTAAATAATATACAGTACATTATTAAATTAACACTTCTTTAAAATTTTAAACACACAAGAACGACCAAGGCAAACAGTATAATCTATTCACCTTAAAACAGTAAAGATGTTTAGTATTTGAAAAAATATATCCCAAAATAAACTTAGAATGTTTCATCAATGAAATAAAAACATCTATGGTTTAAAAAAACTCGGAACATTATTGTCTGTTTTTGTGTAATTTTGAATTTCATTGTCAAGATACATTTCTACTTTAAAAATTAGCTTAAAGTATTATGACTTTACCCTATAACAACATAGCTTATAACAGTACTAGCAGGATAGGGTAGGACTGCTCATGCTGCATGCAAGACAACGCCAACCCTAATATTTATACTGTAAAATATATGGACTGGTAATAGGCTGCTTTCTGTCTGGATGCATGGTTGCGCAAGTAAACTGTGTGTACAAGCATATAAAAGTGTGGAAGAAGAAACAAAATTCCAGAAAACCCGTCTTGGCTTTATTCCCTTTGGATGCATGCTTGTGCAAGTAAGCTGTTTGCGCAAGCTTGTGTGACGAAACAAAATTCAAGAAAATCTATCCAAGCAAGTGGTGACACACCGAGGTTGTTCACACTTAGTGCCAGTTGGATGCTTAAGCTTGCACAAGTTGGTGGACCTGCCACCACAGATCAAATAAATTTGTTTTCTTCGTGCATGCTTGTATGTTACATGAGGGCTGGTTGTTTTGTTGTAAGAGTATGTGTTGTTCCTAATGTTCTCAAAAGGTGTATAGCTGTTTCCTTGTGTGTGTGTGTGTGTGTCTGTGTCTGTGTCTGGCATCATTCCTTAGTATTTAAAGAATTTTTATTACTGCTTAAGGAGATCGGTAAAATGCATTTATATTCTCTCTCTTCTTTCCTATTCCTAAAATAATCGTTTATCCCTTCTTCCCACCATTTAAAGCTTCAACACACCATTTACCATTACAAACTGTTCTTCGTCTGATAACTCCATCTTGACAACTCGACTAGAAATAGTTACTTGCATCTAGTTTCACTCAGTGTAACCACATTGTGCATGTGCATATACAAGCTGCTACCACACCTTTGTGCAACCATACACTCGTGCAAGCTTTAATCCAAAGTGAACACAGCTTTAGCAATTTTTGGCCACCATTTTTAGATTATGATGAATAAATATGAATCTCTAGCATTGTTCATATCCGTTACTGAGAAAGTCTGGTGTTAGGAAGGTGTTTGATCATAAGAGCCCATGTTATTTTGCCGGAAAAACTTAAAATGATTGTTGTTAAGATGACTCGGATATATAGAGAGTTGACACTTATGGGAAGTTTCTCTGTAATTAATAAGTCACTAAAATGTATTTATAAGTGTGAACTTTTACTTTATATATCACACACTACCTACCCACTTTTAACTCACTCTAAAGAAAGAATGAATCAACTAAAGGTGTGTGTGTATGTGTCTGTGCACATGCATGCTTCCATATATATGGGTCAAATATGGAGGTTGGATGTGTTGTAGGAGAGCTGTAATGAAGCTGTAGTGAAGCTGTAGAGCATTAATGAATGCTGTATATACTCTTTAAGTGTGGACATTTTTTCTAACTTAATTTCTCTTAGAATTCACACTACATTATTTAGCTTATATATTTTTATTTTCACCCTAGTGAATCAAATGGTCTTGATACAGAAAAATACATGTTATGACCAGTATGAATATCATAGAGGATGAGTCACACACGCATGCACACCCACACATTTAAATGAACACAAATATTCTATAACTGACTAATTTAATAACAAGGGATATAATATACAATTACTTACAAGAGCTAATAATTTGAACATGGTGACTGTTTACAGGTAAAATACCCTAACTGTAAAATATTCCCAGACCATCCTGAGGTCCTATGTTTAACTACATTTTCTGATGAACTACTGGACAAAACTGAACTGCTACTCAGTCAGTTTGTCCCTGTATGGATTCCTGTTCATGAACCTGCCGTTCATCCCTACGTGGAATGTACATCCTCAGAGTACAGAAATAAGCCATTGTTGAGAGACTAGGAATCTCATTATAAGCTAGGTGGCCATCCTAAGACTTTCAATAATTCCGAGTTGCAACTATGAATTTCTGTATCAGCACATTCTAAATTTCAAGAATATCTGGTTAGATCTGTGTGTAATCTTTCGGCTCCCAACATATATTTAAAGTGCCCATTACAAAAATGAATGTTAATTCATCTCACTACTGACTAGAACTGGTTTCACTGAGATTGGTTTCCCACATGTTATACTGTGATTTTCCCGTCCTCTTTCCGCACTAATACATTTATAGTTTCTTTTAGTGAAATTACTACCTCCTTCGATAAAATCATTAATAACTCTTGTTTAAAATACTAATATTTGTGTGTGTGTGTGTGATTTTTTCAACAAACTTTCTTGTGATTTTGAACCCAGACACTTTGTATAACACACGATAAAAAAAAAAAAAAAATATATATATATATATATATATATATAATTTTTCACACACATATTGGACTGAATTAGCTCAAATTTTTCTAAAGCCAAGGTAGAGCTAAATCTTTATGACTCAAATATTTTCATTTTATAGTGAAATGTTTCAAGTTTTAACTAGAGTGATAGAGTTATAATAGACATAGATTTTACATGCAATTCTTTAATTTTAACCATAGCATAATAATTATAATAATAATAATATTATTTAGCACCGCGTCTTACTACCCGTTCGGGTTATACGCTTTAAGTACTAATTACTCTAATGGATTAGGAATTGGGAAGGTTGAATTAGAGGAAGTGAACCCGCATTTGCGTGGTGAGAAAGTGGTAAACCATTTAGGAAAAACCACCCCCGGTTCATCCGACCGAGATATGAACCTCGATCTCCCCGTCCTCAGCAGTCGAGCTCAACACGACAAGCGCGTTAGCCAACTACGCCACCGAGGCGGGTACCATAGCATAAGATTTACTTATTTTCAATAATCACATCAACAAATCACCTAAATTTGGCACTGTATAAATAATTTGCAATGCAAATTTTTACATTTACATTATATATTCACTATTTATTAAATCTTATTATATTGTGTTTACAGATATTTTGGTTGATTCCTCCAACCGAACGCAACTTACAACTGTATGAGCATTGGGTCCTGTCAGGAAAACAAGCAGATGTGTTTTTTGGTGACACCGTAGAGAAATGTGGCCGAGTAACATTAACTTCAGGAAATACTTTTTTTATTCCAACTGGTTGGATCCATGCTGTATATACTCCATTAGACTCACTCGTATTTGGTGGGAATTTTTTGCACTCTTTTGGTATTGACAAACAATTGAAGACTGCTCAGGTAGAGGACACAACTCATGTTCCTCAGAAATTCCGCTATCCATTCTTCACTGAGATGTTGTGGTATGTCCTTGAGAGGTACGTCCACTGTTTGTTGGGACGCTCTCACCTAGACGAGGGAGGTGGAGGAGAACCAGAACCAGTCAAGTCTGGTAGTAATAAGCATACCCACCTTACACCACAGGTAAGATACATTACATCTCACATTACTAAAACACACATTAAAGTAATCAGAAATTTGATCCAATGAAGTTCTATAAGTTTGTTTTTTGTTGTTTTTGTTAAAGTAGTAATGACTAGTGGGGGGGTATGAAATAAATAAAGGTTTGTGATGTTTCTTCTACCACAGTGGTATGGTCTAAGGCACTACTCGCTCAATAGTCTAGACTGCCAAAGATGGGGAATTTGCAGTTGGATCCCGGTTGGGTGTACTGAGGGTGCTTTTCCTAAATGGTTTTACACTCTGCCCTCATGCAAATGCAGGTACACTTAATCTAAATTCAAACTTACTAATCCCTAACACATTAGTTTAATTAGTACATAGGCATAAAACCCAAACGAGTAGTAAGAGATGGTGCTAAAAAAAATTCCACTACAAGGATTTCCAAATATTGAGACGAACTTCCTCTTAAGGACATAGTAAAAGTTATGTGAGTCACAAGGATTTTATAACAACAACCTCTTTACACTTTTATCTTTCCGAAATGCCTAAATAATGGCAATATAAGTCTAAATAAACATAGTATTTAAATCTTGATAATACATCAGATTGGAACTATAAAAACTTTTTGTTTTTAAATTGGAATTTTACTATGCTGGTCATGTATGACTACGTTTGTGTGCTCAAATTACCATGATAATTTTCAAACATCTGCTATTTAATTTTGTTTGCTGCACACATTTATCAAGGGCAAAAGGGATTTGAAGGTACCTAATCATGAAATACGATCCAATTTTTTGAATTTCACTTAAAAACCGTGGTTCAACCAAGATACAACAAAAGGTTTAGGTTTTATTTAAACTGCTGCTAAACTTTCTAAACTTGAATCCAAAATAATCATCTTAAAATATCACTGATTTAGTATATTGTTCTTTTTATAAACCATTTCATCCTTTCTAGGACCTCATTCTGAATGTGAACAGCTTGCTTTTTATCTTGTTTTAATTTTTATGTTGATTTCTGAATTATTTTGACCCTTTGATTTACAAATACTCACAAAATGATTTAATTATAACACATTTTACACTCGTCCTTCAAATCAGGTAATATTTGTAATTTTCTAATTGATGATTTTCACAAAATCATGTATATCTATACTGTTATTCTTATATTGATTCACTTGTTTGCTATATTTTTGCTCTTTCCGATTGGAGATATTCTATTTTATCTAGTGAATAGTCAACCATTTCTTTGCTTCACTCTTCTTTTTATTTTCTATACTTAATTAACTTCTGCAAAATTAATTGCCAATTTTAGCATATAACCCAAACGGGTAGTAAGACGTGATGCTAAATAAAAAAAATTACAATTGTAGGCTATTTGTTTTTATTACCAAGCAACATTTTCCACAAGCTTACATCTAATACAACAAGAATGAGATTTTCTTTAAGAAATTAATTTATAATTTTCTCTAGTGACTAGTTTTTACAAGATACTTTCATCATTGATTATAATATTCTTCATTTTCAGTAACAGCTGACTTAAATAAACCCTTATAAATCACATTTCGTTCAATTGTGAAATGGTGTTCTAGCTTTTCAATTATTAGGGCAGTTTGAAAAGTAGCTTCCATTTCTTTTCAGCAGTTAAGCGGGGAGCAGGCCGGTATTCACTCATGAGCATTAGTGTAAAGTGACTCGGAAACCATCCAGCCATCAAATTGTTAACTATTGATTTGTGTTAGTGATTTAAAATGAGTGCTAACATTAATGACCCTGCCAGCTGTGAACACAGTTATTTGTTCTCTTCATTAATAAAAGCATAAGTGATGCCAAGCTTCATCGTCAACTGTGCAAACTTTAAGGATCATTTATTATGAGTGAAATAGGTTTAAAGCAATGGCTTTGTGTAATTAAAGATGGCCAAACGAATGTTCACGATGAAGAGTTATCTGGCCGGCCTTCTGTTGGGGCAGATGAGCTTGTGCAGAAAGTGGATGCAAAGGCTTGGGAAAATGGGTGTTTCACAATAACTGAGCTTTCCCTTCTTTTACACAAATCTGGTGTACTGTGATTAGGTTATCACAAGTTTTGCACTAAGTGGGGCCTGAAGATGCTTGCAGATGACAACAAAACAAAGAGAATATCCACAAAACTTACTTTCCTGGAACAATACCTAGAATTAGAAATTTTCTAGGAAATGTTGAATTGGAGAATTTTCTGTAGTGGAGGGGTTAAATTGCAAAGATGGCACCAAGAGCCTATTATACTTAAAAATATAGTGTGTTAAGAGACGGGTGGGTTATAAGTAAGTTGCACGGGGAGGGGGAGGGGAGGGGTAATTAGGAAGTATGGAGGGGAGACAAATGTTGGGCCAACCTTAAAATTATTATAATTAACTTATTGACGATAACAAATTGAAGTATCATTTGTGAACATAACAGATCTACAAAGGCTCACATTCATTTGTTTCTCTTTTGCTTGTTTTTAGCTCCGCGTATTACTGCCTGTACAGTTTATACGCTTATGTACTAATTATGCTGATGTGTTAGAGATGAGAAAGTTTGATTTTAGAGGAATTGCACCCGCGAGAGTGGAAAACTTTAGGAAACCCACCCTCATTGCACCTAACTGGGATCGGACATCGATCTCCCTGTCATCGACATCTAGTCTATTGCGAGAGTAGCAAGTTAGATCGTGCAGCCACCAAAGCTCGTTTGATGATATTTCTGGTGTTAGCGCTCTTAGGATAAATTAATCTTAAGTATAAAAACGTTGGCATTTAGGTTATATATATCAGGGTTGCCACGCACCTGGAAAACAGGGAAAACCGGGAAAAGCCAGGGAATTTGTTTGTGTCTGGAAAAAACCGGGAAAACACAGGGAATTTCACCAAAAAGCTAGAATTTACTGGAATTTGTTAGTGAAATTGGGCAATACAGTGCTTGCAAGCTTAAACTAGTAGGAATAATATAGACTAAAATTTGTAACTGGAGAATTGAGCAGTCTGATTGGAACACGTCTCATGAATGATGTTTATGCTTACCAGCACCTCATCAGCTTGAGATAAGTCCTGAGTGCAACTGAGACGACTTGTTTTCGTTCGGCAAATGCCGCGCCTTTTCGGCTTCCTCCACTCACCCCCGCCAATAACACAAACGTCTCGTTTCCTCCACCCCCATCCCCCAACTTCATCAAGCCCATTCTGCTGGCACGTGTTTCTCCTGCCAGTCGAATGAATTCATTCTTTGGAATTTGGTGTGTTAAACTTATTTGTCTAGTTTAAAAAATATTACTCCTTTTGAAAGAGGTAAGTATCCCATATTATTGTTTTTGTAGTGTGATGTTTTAAGACTGTACCCTACCTATTTTACAATTTTGCTATTTATAATTTTTTAGAAATTACCAAGGTGTCAATGTGGTTTGTTTTTATCTTCAAGACCTTGGCACTTGAGGTAGAACCCATCCTTGCCGCATTTCAGGGAGACACCCATGGCACCTTTTTTCTACACAGACCTAACTATTATGTTGACATCAGCTATGAGACGGTTTGTCAAGAAAGAGGTGTTAGAGAAAGAATATGTAATGAAAATAGATATTTTCAAGAATGAGAACATAGTATCTGCTAGTAAGGTTGATATTGGGTATATCACTCGTTATGCTATTAGAAAAGTAGATGATGTAACTCAAAACCAAATCCTTGGATTTAGGCAGAGCTGCCTTTATTGTCTGCAAGTGTTTTGCTCAAAACTACTCTCCAACTCACCATTAAAGTACAAGTTGACAAAGGCAATCACATTTTGTGACCCAACTCTGATTGTAAGTTCGAAAGACAAGAATATCCTGCGTATCAGGGCAACGTTGGAGGTATTCGTACAAAACAATCAGTTAAGTGGGGGTGAGGCAGACAAAATAGAGAGAGATTTCATTGACTTCTGCTCCAAACTTGAAGTGATAGAGAAAATGAAAGCCTATTCCCGGAAAAATGAACGTCTGGATCATTTTTGGAAAAACATTATTTTCACATATGATGGATCAGATGAACTGATGAGTTTCCTAAAAAAAGTCTTCATACTTTCACATGGAAATGCATCCGTTGAGCGTGGGTTTTCTGTCAACAAAGAATGTACCATAGAGAATCAGAGCGAGGAATCTTTAATTGCTCAAAGACTAGTGTGGGCAGGAATACAGTCTGCCGGGGGAGTTGATAAAATTAAAATTACTAAATCAATGATCCATGCCACAAGGAACGCAAGATCAAAATATGTGGAAGCTCAGGAACAGAAGAAAAATGAAAATGATGTAAAGAAAAAAGCAGAAAATGAAAGGAAGAGAGCAGCAAAATTTAAAAAGGAATTGGAAGAGAAGAAGAGAAGACTGATGGAAGAGGCCCAAAAGGAAGCACAGCTTTTGGATGACCAAATTCGTTCCTTAGCTACAACATAGTTTCCCACATTATTCAATAATATGTTCTCTAGTCTTAAATACCATGAAATTTTTTTAGGCAATAATTTGTTTTTAATCTACATATAGTACATACTCACACATAATCAGTCATACATAAATAGTACCTCCAACTTTAATAATTTTTTTTGGTGAATTCCTAAGCATACTTTAATAAAAGAAACTATAAATGTTTTCATATTTGTTAATTTGATAAAATAATCTTGTCTTCCTACTTAACTATTAGTTCTTAAAAACATTATGGTTCCTGTATATAAGTGAGAAAAATAACTATATTATATCGTGTTTATTCTATGTTTAACGTTTGTGTATCTTGACAGCTGCTGAAGTTTGTATTATCTTAGGCATTGCTATGGAACATGTGTGTTACTGTTGCATTATTACTTAATTTCCATGTCGTTACAACAATACAAAGATATAATTATGCTAGTGTAAATTGAACAAATAGGTTGTTTATTCTAGGTTTATTTATGTTATATTGTTAAAGCTTATTCATTGGTATATATACAATAATCAAGATTGGGCAAAAAAAA